>PVHY01009792.1:0-42061 GCA_004024945.1 Uropsilus gracilis
CCTTTCCTCTTCTTTTTTCTTTTATTTTTCCACTTGATTGCACATATATACACACACACCTATATGTACACACACATTATATATACACACACCTATATATACACACACAATTATATAATATACACACCTATATGTACACACATCTATATAATATACACACACCTACACCTATATGTACACACACATATATATACACACACCTATATGTACACACATATATATACACACCTATATATACACACACATATATACACACACCTATATATATACACACACCTATATGTACACACACCTATATGTACACACACCTATATGTACACACACATATATATACACATATATATACACATACACACATACATACACACACCTATATGAACACACACACATATAGTTATGTACACACACCTATATGTACATATATATACACACACACATATATATCACATCATTAGCTACTCCATGGCTCTCCCACCACCCAGTCACTGGTGGACCATCTTTATCTGTTGTGCCCCCCCCTCTTACCCCTCCCTCTTTCCTGCTGTAGGCCTCAATTCCGTTGGCAGTTTTATATTTTTCTTGTCCGTTTGTTTGTCTTCCCTGTATCCCTCATATAAGTGAGACCATCCCGTATTTTTCTAAAACAAACAAACAAACAAACAAACAAACAAAAAAAAAAACAAGCATTTTATTCATTGTCCTGAGAGAGCTGTTTGGAATGAATGTCATGGAGGAAAAACAGAAAACATTTTGGCATAAAGCAGTAGGTTGCCAAAAACTCCTAAGAACACTAAATACTGAAATTTAAAAAAAATATGACTTTTCACACTAATTTATTTTTTAACTTTTATTGGGAAATTGACCATTAAAATCCAATCTTAAAATAGTCAAGTGCATAATGCATAAAAATCATACTCACACACAGTTAAAGAAAAGTGTGTATGTGTGTCTGTGTGTATACTTGAATCTTGAATTTGATGGGAAAAAGTTCAGAGTAACATTCTTAACAACACTGGGTATTTTAGGGGAATAGATCTATAGTGGGGAGGGAATGGTCTTAGTACAGAATTTAGTACAGTTCAATGTATTGAGTATATTATCTGATATTAAGTGATACACAAGTATATTAAATTTTTCCATTACCATTAAAAATTAATATGGATTCTAAAAAACTTCATTTAATACAACTGAAGGCTTATTGCCACAACTTCATTTCTTTAAAAACCTAGCCACTTGCTTATTTTGCAGCTGCTGCTAACATTCTTCCCCAGCTTCATGAATTATACAAAGTTTGAAATTGCTATGAACAACCTATTGGGACTAAGAAATAATAAAAATATGTAACTAGTTCTATTTTTGCTTTGTGTCCACAAACTGCCTGTATCTGAATCTCTCTCTCTCCTTTTCTTTCTCTTTCTCTCTCTTTCTTTCTTATCTCATGCAGTTTTGGTCATCAAGTATTTGATATTTGATCATCAAACACCTAACACCTAACTTAATTAAACAGAGCCAGCTCTACTGAATGCCCTAAACGAAATGTGTACCCAAGTACCACTTTCTTTTCTGATTTTTTCCCCTTCCTTATTTGCTTCCTTTTTTATGCTGAATACAAGTACTACTACCAGGATAACTGCTGGGGAGTTTTCACTCTATGACTCCACAGCTCTTGGGGTTAGCAGAAGTCTAATAGGTCTAATAGAAGAGTTGTTTTTAATGAGTGTATCCTATTTCCCCTTTCCTCCCCTCCCCTTCACCCCTGAGACTGTCACTTCATCAGCTGGTGTTGCTTGGAGATCATTTTTGGCATGACATCTTCCTGGTGGAACAAAGATTGACTACCAGATGCAGTGAGACCCAAACTGACTTCAGATTCTTTCAGAAAATTAAAAATCATGGGAATCTGAAGAATGGTGTTTAATTGATAGCAATATATCTTTTTAAAGGATGGTAGTTTTTTTTTTTTAAATTCCAGTAATACTTGAAAAGTTTTCATATTTATTACAAATTTTAGAATACTAAGAAAGACTGTCATCACTGAAAGACATCTTCAAAGTTATGATGATCAAAGGCAATATTAATCTATTTACTTTTTTTTTTTTTAGAAAAGTAAAGAGTGGTTATGGTGTTCAACTGCAGATAACAAATGATGATTTCCCATACTATTTTTATATATTCGCTTGGTTTCATCTTTAATCTGAGGAAATTTGTCTTTATGATGGTTGTTGTTGAAGCAGACTATATATTACAGCAGATAATTTACTTTGGACCTAATGCTTGTCTGTAATTTTTAACAGACAATGGAGTTTAATGGAGTTGTTTAGCAAGAAAAGAAAAACTTATTTAGTTGATGCATGATATTCATCACTAAAATTTTATTTTTATAATGAAGTAATCAAGTTAGATTCAATTTATGAGTTTTATTTTATTTATCAAATGCTCCGTTAATTTGTCAATCCCATGTCTGAGTCATAATTTCAAAACCCTTTAAATACTGGTGAGTCTATCACAATCATGTTCTCTTTTAAGGTTAATTTTTTGGGTACACATTGGAGGCTTTTACAGCTTTCTCCCTTAGTAAGCATGTCTTATGTTCATTAAGATTTACTTTAAAATAGCTTTTCCTTGATTGCTTTTATGGATGCTGGGACAGTAATATAATCACTTTTGCAGAGCTGGCTCAGTGTGCATCAGCTCAGTAGATGACTTCAGCAGCTACTTTTAAATGAAGATCATGGATGCTCATAGTTATAAGGTATTAGACAGATGCAAGAAATTTAGGAAAATACTATGTAACATTTAAATTCCTCACAACCTTTTAAAATCAGTATAGCAATGGTTATAATAAAGAATAGCATCTTTGTCTAAGCTTATCTATTCACTACTTTTTTATTTAAAATCTTTTCCATTATATTTTTATTGAGGTAAAATTGGTGACAACACTGTACATGATTTAGAGGTACAAGATGACATCTTGCAGGTGTCTGTTACCACATTACACCCACCACCCCGGAACACATAGTCCACACATACCTTGTGCTGAACATGATGGGAAATAATAAGATATAAGATAATACCACTGCCCTTCAAGTGCTTGATCTTGAATATGATATTATAAATGTTTGCCTTAAGTTTAATTATGAAAAAAAAGTGGTGAGTTCCGTCAGTTTCACTTAGATTATGTTTATATCAAGAAAGATTAGGTTATGAAAAAATAAGCAAGAGCCCCAAACTTAATGAAATGTTATTTTTCATTTACATTATGTGCTTATCATGAGTCTTTGGTTCATGTCTCCTTACACTTGGAAACCCAGCCTGGGGGAAGTACCGTTATAGGACCTCAGGATGAAAGAATGGATCCTTTGTACTCTAGAGAAAGAATTCAGTGGACAGTGCCCATTGTAGTGAACCAGGCAAGGCTTTATTAGAGACTCATGCATGAAAGAGCCAATCCTGGGTCACTGAAGGGAGTTTGGAGGAGATATGTAAAGGGCAGGTTCATGTGGAGAACAGCATCGTAGCCTGTTGGGGCTTGGGCCACCCACAGGCATATGAGCAGACTGGCTATTTCCCAACTGTGAATTTCTCTTTGTGGGGGATTGTGAGATATCATTAGTATGGATCTAGCGCTTTTCCTCAATCATGGCACCTCATGGTCAGTGTACTGGGCCAAATTGTTTGGGCAGAATTCTCCAGCCCATGATTCCACCCACCTGTTCAAACAGGACTTGCCATCCACCACTGTCACAGGTGGTTGGAAACTGAGGAAACAGGGCTTCTAAATACAATGTAGTATCCTGGAGTAAAAAAACAAACCAAAAAAAAAAAAAAGGACATTCATGGAAAAAATAGAGAAATCAGAAAAAAAAGCTAAGATTTACTTTAAAGAAAACCAAATTAAAAAGAAAACCTCATTTCTGATAGCTGGAGAGTGAGTCAGAATAGAAATCAAATAATGTATTCACTAAAGGAAATTTGTTTTGATTATTAAATTGGTATAATAATTTATTATATCACAAATGAAAGAGATTATTTTACATTTTATCTCTGATATAGATTTGACATTACCTTTAAGGCAAGGTTTTTTTTTTTTTTTTTTTTTTTTTTAAGAATCATAGTTATAATGACTACTGTTAGGCAGAATGTTGAAAACTGATCTCAAAGACTTTTTTTGATCATTATTGATTATTAAAATATGATTCAAAATGCAATGGTCACAATATTTAACCTCCGGTGTCATCAAATTTAGTGATTTTTGTGTTTCCTTTTGAATAATGCATTATCTTGTTCATAATAGATTGTCCCAACCCGTGGGACCATCAACGGAGACCTGGAGGAAGGAGTGGGAATGGGGATGGAACAGGAGACACGAAAAATGGAGACAAGACAGGTTTCTGATCAAGTCTCGTTTATTGTTGCTTTGTCTCGAGTTCATATACATTAGACATAGACATTCCAGACATTCCAGGATGTTCATCTCCAATCAATGCTTGCCACAAATACTAATTGTCCAATGGTCTAGTTTGCAACCATATATGGTCTCCTATGGACAGGGGCTTACTCTTCTTTGAGTGCCCCTTACCTGCTCTGTTCTGGGCCCATACTTGGCTAATGCAAGAGCCTATCCGGTTGCAGCATACCTGGCTGATGCAAAAGCCTCATGGGTTTGCAGCAGACTGATCTTGTCATAGGGGCTAATTTCTTAGCTCTCTACAATAGATAAAATATTGGTGGTACTATCAGGAAAAAAAATAAGAGCAGCTGGTCAAATAAAAAATAATCTGATGTAAATTTTTATTATTCTAGACTAAATTCTTTCAGTGAGGTGAAACAGCAGAGGGAAGAACATGAAGGAAATTGGTGATGGGTTATGGTTGATATGGTGGTAGGAGAAATATGTGGGATGCAAGAGTGGAAACCAAATAAGTGACTAAAAAATATTCTGATTTTTCTACCTATCAATTCAGTTATTTTGCTTGAAGAAGAAGCCTTTTCAATTATGGCTTTCCTATCAACTTAGCATCTCAGTTTAAAGTGGGCACTCACCCTTGACCAACTGCAGTAATACATTAAAAAACTGGCAAATGAAAAAGAAAAAGGGTGAGGGGGTCAGGGGCTAAAAACAAAACAAAACAAAAACTTGGCAAATGGCTTCACTCCATGTTCTGGGAGTCATCAAGAATAGATGACAGCTACTGGATAAGGATTTATAAAACAACTTAGTTTTTCTTTTTCTTTTCTTAATTTGATGGCAATTTTTATTGTTAAGTATTTGAATATGTCATTCCATTCCATTCTCTCCTTGTTTATATAGTTTCTTCCAAGAAGTCTGATGTAAGCCCAGTGAGTTTCCTTTTTTAATTTGATTGTATATATATATATACAATCAAATTAAAAAATATAAAATATATCTATATAATTACATCATTGTATACCCTGCGATAAAACAACTTTGTTTTTCAATCAGGTCAACACATGTATAATGTCTATTGTTTCCATACTGGGCATCAGAAGTCATCCTAGGCACATATAGAAGAAGGGAAAAAGAAGACAATAATTTTTCTTTTACTGCCTCCTCCCCTAAACCAAATAATTCATATCTTATGTTTTTGTTGAGGGTATAAAACATGCATGTATGAATCAGTAGGAAATGATCATAAAAACATAATAAAAACAATTTCTAGTATAGGAAAACTTTTACAAATGATGTCAATCATACTTAGCTTGAGTGTTAAACATGAGTTTAGTGATATCCATGAGAATCTCTATATAAATTCCAAAGAATTCTGTGGTAAAGACTATAGCATCCAGCACCAGAAAGACAAATATTTATCCCTGGAGATTTGAGTTTAGACAAGTTATTTGACCACTCCAGCCTTCACTTCCCTATAAAAGATACAGCAAAATGATACAGAAATATCATAGCAGAGACTAGTTGAAAGGCTTAAATCAGATCCTGAAGATGGACACTAAGTAAGCACAGGATATAAGAGGCAGTAACCACTCATGAACATCAGCATCCTTTGAAAAATTGTTTCAAATAGTGTCATTCCTGTTATAATTCCCAGATTTCATCAATATTTACTCTCAGCTCTGCCCTGGAACTTGTAATGCTTACAACAATTTCCATACAAATGGCATCAAACATTAACATGTCCCAAACTAGTTAGATGAATTAGGTTCCAGAGCCCCCTGAGTGATGTATCCTACTAAGAATTCCCATGATACCAACATCTTGGCAGTTGATATTTGCAGGTGGTACCACAAGACTGACCATCACAGACACTAATGAATTTTGTCTATACTCTAATTTCTATGTTCCTACTTTCTAATTTTTATGTTTCAAAAACTTGAGGTCTTGATTTAAGATTTTGTGCTAAATAATCTGTTGAATACTCTTGTTTTTTCTCTATCTCTGCATTTGCTCACTAAAACAGGCATGCCTAAGGTTTCTGTGATATAGTAGGCACTGGCAATGTATAAGGAAGCATGCAAATTCAAATAAGTGTGAACACCCTGAGGTCTCATGAGGTTTTTGCCAGGATCTTGTGTATGTTCTTGTCACCTTTGTAAATATTGGAATTATTGCAAGAAGATCATTCCATTTGATGTCATCTCTTCCTTGCTCTCTTCCTTGTGCTGATGTGAAGTCTATGTAATTTCACAGGCTGTCAAGCATCAACATTTGTTTATGTATAATTGATTTGAACCATTATTCCATTTTCAGTCAGATGTATTTCTTCTGAGTTTGTCAAATTACTTGTACACAGATACATATTTACACATTTACTTAACAGTTTAAATATATATTGATTTATATTTGAAGCATTTATTCATGCTGGATTTGTGCTCAATTTGTGCCTATATACACGAGTATTATTAAAACTAAAAGTAAAATTTGTTTAACCCAACCTAATAGCAAACATAAACTTCCATTTACATGTTACCGTCTTAGCTTTCTTTCAACTGTCAGAGATCCATAAATTTTTAGTGATTCTTAAACATATAACTCCTGCATGTGACAGAATTAACTTTTAAATGAACGTATGGCTATGATACCTCATCTAGAAATCCTTCTTGATTTATCTCTAAGAGTTTGAGTAGTTTTCCACTATCATTTCTGGGTCCAAATATCAGTGATTTCTAAAGGGGCTAATTTGCAAGGGGAAAATAAGGAACAACGGGCTATTAAGCATTACAAAGGCAATTTACTTATTTAACTATTGCCAAGGGCAGGCAGAGCAGTCAAATTAAAATGGACTGTGCTTTTCTGGAGGAACCTAGTAATTAGAATATGGGCCAGGCACCCCAATTTAAAGATTAGGGGAGAAATAAAGCAGAGTAAGAAGACAAGTAGAGGAAAAGCTAAAATTGAATAGCACCTTGAAGACAATTAACAGAATAGAGTAGTTATTGACTCAGCAAGATGCTCTTCAGTTCATTTGTTGCTCTCCCTTCATAGAATTTTTGCTATTGTGATGAAATAATTTAACACTTTTTAGCCCCCTTGACTATCTAGGCCATTGGTAATATAGACTTTCTTAATAAAGAGAAGATATGAATAAAAACCAAATTCTTATATGACATGTGTTGTTCTTTAACTTTTCTATTTTTTTTTGGGTCTATTTCTTAAAACAATGTTAATTCCATTAAGGTGATACCCAGGGATGGAATAATCATGAATGCTTGCAGGACTTGAAGAGACTTACATTTACTGAGGTAAATTTTTTTTTAACATTGTACACTTAGTAAGTAATTATGGTTTCCCTATCCTAGTGAATGTCTTGACATTAACTTATTTTTTGAGTAGTTAGGACAATTTTTTAAACAATGGCTGATACCAAGCAAAATATTCTTTTTCTTGCCACTGTTCTTTTACCAAAAACAGGGTCACCTCTACTTTAGTTCATGGAGACCTTACCTGAAGTGGAACACCTTGCAATTTTTGCAGCATGCAACAGTGTTCACATTTCTTAACCTTTCATTCTTTCAAACAACTGGGCCATGCATAAAAGCAAAACGTTCTTAAAATAACAATTAGTGATTGGAGAAAGGGAAATGGAGTGGTGTTAAAAGGCAGTTGTTGGCTCTCTCCTGCTACATTATATATATATATAATTATTATCATGACTTTAAATTTAACATACTTCAGTTTCTAGGGTTTCTTAGTTTGGGAGACTTATTTTTCCTTCTCCTTCATAATGCTTGCAGAGAATTGATCAAGTTTTTAAAACATTCTGTTTTGTGAGTTTTCTTCTTATTTATGTAGTGTATCTCTTCCCCATTTTATTAATTCCAATTTTCCTTTATTAAATTCTTTCTTTGCATTTATTGGTTTCATTTGTCAAATTGTCATTGAATCCTGAATATCTACAAAAGAATCTTTTAAATGTATTTATGTCTGCCTATCTATTTCCATATATATCTTTTATTTTATAATTGTTAACTTAACATTCTGCTAAGTGAAAATATCAGATTACTAGGAGCTGTTCTTGCTTTAGCTTCTACAGTTACTTAATTCATTCATTTTTTATTTTTACTTTATTTTGCATGCTGAAAAAAATCTTGTGTTGGTTAAATGTATAGCAAATATCTTCATCTAGTTTATGATTAAAAAAATCTAATTTATTCTTAATGTCTCCCCTTTATTTTTTTTCACTTCTACCCTTATGATAAGTAACTGATGTTTGACGTGTTTGCTTCTCAGATGTTTAATGGAAATCAATACTACTTTGCTAGGTTTTAAAGTAATGTTAAAAAATCCCTTCATTGAAAATATCTTTATATTTGGAGAGAGAATAATTTTAAAAAATGTATTCTTCACTATAAAATTAAACCATCAAAAAGATATTTGGAGGCTGAAAAATTACAGAATTACCATGGGCACAAATCTCAAGTCACAAATCCTTTGGAGAGTGATTAAGTACTGTAAATCAATTTCATTCTGATTCTGGGCTTCCATTGCACAGATTTCTTTTCCTAGGGCCACCCTCTACTTCCGAGAAGGGTTGTGAGGCCCTTCTGATCTCTGACAAGATACTCATTTCCCTCCTCTTGGGTCTCATCTTGGTGCTCCTAGGCACTTAGTGGCCTGCATGGGCTGTCAGGAATTCCCCCATGACCTTCGGCCAGAGGAAATACCAGCCATTGGGGTCCAGTGAAGGTAGGTTGCAGCTCTGAATGCACAATCTTCTCGTCAGGCTTGGGTTCCTTTGGGGCAAGGAGCATCGCTCCTCAGTACTCAGTCACACTCCCTCTTTGGACTTAAGAACTCTACTGTAAGTACAGTGGGTTGGGGACGGGGGGGGGGCATTTTCCTTTATTCCTATGATACAAACAACAATGGAAACAAATATACCTTAAAAGAAATAAAAAAAAACTCTGTGGAAACGAAATAAGTCAGAGAGTGCAAGATAGATAAGGGATGGCCTCACTTATTTGTGGAATATAAGTAATTCAGGAATACAAAGTAGCAAAATACAGGAAAAATAATTAGGCTCTATGAAAAAAATGCTAGTCACTAGAAAGAATAGGGGAGAGGGAGGGATAGGATAAGGCAGGGGCTAGAGCATTGGCAGGAGAGTTTTGATGGAGGGTGAGTGATACATGGTCACCTATGGAGGTACAAAAACATGCCCCCAAACTTACATAGTCATGCAAATGACTGATGAGTTAAAAATGTTGAGGAATAAAAAGAGGACCTTTAAGAGAAAAGTTAAAAACAATCTGTTCACCTCAAAAGCACAGGCACCAGAAATTAACCCAAGATATCTTGAAATGAGTATGGATGTAAAGGAATATAATTAATTCATTAATTTTAAATGAGTTACCATTATTAATATTAATATTTCAATATTAATATTTCAATTTTCAGTCTGTCAACATGTTATCCTGCCAAAAGGAAATTTTATTGGTAGGGTCAAAGCACAAAGCAAATAGTGATTTTCAACACTTCTGGTGTCTCTTTTCTGGTTTCAGCTTTTTCTTTTGCTAGTATGATAAGCCACATAGGTTGATATTAAAGAAAGAGAGAGCATCATACTATGTTGAAGAGATGCTTTCATTCAAACTAAAAACTGAGGGAAAGTGAGTCAATAACTAAATCACATGGTACATAAACACCAGAAAATTTACCTGGTAGGGAATGTAAAAATCCCTGAACCACTGAGGAAGAGAAGGTGAAACATGGATAGTCCTGCAGCTGAATCTGAAAAGCAACCATGCTGAACAACAGCCAGTAGAGCTGTGCAACATGTCCACAGTCCCTGCTTGAAGGTTGGGGTTACATGACTGGAAATGTTCATGGTTTGGTGTCTTGGCTATTCCACCCTTCTTATTCATTTACAACCTATATCCACAAATTCATTTTTCTGTCTCTCCCCATAATGCGAGACACTCTTCAAGTATTGTTTCTCACATTTTGTTTTTAAAAAAGCTAGGAAAGAATGAACATTTAGGAGCTTTGCTATATGTTGGATGCTGCTACAAACTTCAAGTAATTTAATCTTATTGCATCCTCACAACCACCATAGGAGGGTGGGTATTCCTACATTACAAGGTGAAGGTAGTTTCACTGGCTTCTTGAACTCATTCAGATTGATTCTCTGATATTCAAAGTCAAAATTTTGGTTTATTGCAGTTTGACCCATTTTCCATTCTGCTGACTCATTTGTCAAGTAAAAACCTGTAAAGCTTAGGTGTGTCTTATGTACTTTATCAGGATGCTCTAGGACACACTTTATCAGCCCATCATCCCAGCACTTGCTCTGTATCTCCATTATATATCTGCTTGTAACGTTATAGGTATGAATTAGCATTTCTTAAAAGCACAGGTGTTTGGAAAGGATTTACTGATCCACACACGCCAGGTAACTCTTGATGATCAAAGTCACGCTCATTTTCCAGGCTGCTGTGGGCCAGGCTGAGTAACCTCAAGCAAGGGGCACTTACTAAATTCTGGTACTTACTAAATTCTGTCACCTGTGCACTACCCCCATCATGCCCAATGGTCTCTTTACATCTGTGCTGGGCTAGGAAAGTCTCACAGTTTCTGTCTTAATACATTGTGCAGGCTAAACTGTGATGAGGGCACACAAAATACAAAATCTCTCATATTTTATATGAGAATGAGAATTTCTAGATAAACCCTGGACCTAGCACTTACTATCCTTTTGGTTTTTTTTTTTTAATTTTTTAATTTTATTTCATTGACCTCTGATGTCAGCTCTGGGACTCACATGCTTCTGTCAGTGATGCTTGAGGGGAATCCTTTCTCCATATTTCTTTTGAGATTGAACAAGGTAAGTTAAGACTTTTCAAAAAGGTTTTTCTAGTTTCTAAAGTGAAGAAGATGAGGCAGCGAGAAAAACAGAAAGGTAAGATTCCCCCATAGACCAATTCTATCCCAGGTGCTGCCTACAAGTTGAACTTACAGGGGTTCTTATAACTCATCTGGAGATCACTTAATCTCTTACCATATCTTCTAATATTTTTATGATGTGTTGTTGGGATAATATCAGTGCCTTTGACCTTGATATCAAGCGGAAGCAAATGCCTGGCTATTTCACTTCATTAAAATCTCTGCATAGAGTTATGTATGTATCTATTCCCAGGTAGCTAAGGTCCTCATTTTTTGTAAGTATGTCCATCCCCTCCATCTATGGATGACTTCTTCCCTACAGGTTCCTAAGTACAGAACCATAGTATATTCATGACTTGTTCCAGGAGAAAAAAGTGTTATCTTTCTCAGGGAGCCCTCTCCCCTCCTGCTGATTGTGTGCCTGTCAACTTGATGACACTTCTTGAAATGACAGCAGAGTCTCTTTCTTTGCTATACAGCCTGCTTCCTTGAGGTGAGTCCCTCCTGTATTGCTCAAGTCCTGTGATCTTCTTGTTCATGTTCTCCACAAACTCTAGATAAAACCGTTCTCAGTTCCTCACTGAACAGTCATCTTCCTGATGACTCAAGGATTTGGGACCAGAATTTTCAACTGTATTTTACTTATGAGGTATTTAAAATATTACCTTAATTCACATCAACTCCAGTCTTCCCAGACCACTGACAAAGACTGCTTGGAGCTAACTATAATTGCTCTTCAGAGAAGAGACTTCATTACTACCTGTTCCACATCTGAGGAAGGATAACAAGTCCCAGGAACTTCTGGAAGGGTGTTACTGTTTTCACTACTTTTGCTGCCTGGAACCCCCACCCTCTGCAGCTGGTAGCTCTCAATGCTATAGTCTCTGGAGCCCAGGGCAGTTTTTAAACTATCAGAAATAATCCCAAAGTCAACAGTGTCATCTGATCCTATGTCAGAGAAACAACAGCACAGAGTGACGCTTATAATTGGTGATTCTGAGATTTCACCAAATGTCTTGTTAGCTTGATGTATTTAGCATGGTCTATTGGTTACTGATTGGTAATGAGTTGTCTCGTCTATTTTCTAAAGTATTTATTTGAAGATATTTACGAAATCTGTTAGTGTTTCTAAAGTTCAGAGATCTTAGTGTTAGAAGATTTACCAAGAGGGTAATAATGAGCTGTGATGAACAGCAACTGGATTAACACCTTAGGTAAAATGAGCAATAAATGGGAACCAAAAAATGAGTTATTAAATCATGAGGGAATGAAGACAAGAACATTTTTTTTATTAAAAAATATATTTGTAGGGTTGGGCATGGGGGTGCACACCTATTATCCCAGCTACCTGGAAGGTTGAGACTAGGGATCACTTGAGTCCATGGGTTCAGGACTACCCTGGGCAATATAATGAGATCTAGTGCATAAATAATATTGTAAATTTTTTAAGATTCCAGAGACATCATCTGTAGGGTGGCTATCCTTGATCAGCAATTATTATGATTTATTGAATATACAGTTATCAATTAAGTTCTCTGACAGAGCAACAGAAAGCTCAGTATTTAGAGCAATAGATGGTCTGCACTGACTGATCATTAATTATAACCATGTGTGAGAGAGTATTTTCTTGAATGCAGGCTCATTGAGGTAGGGAATTTCTCTCAGGATCACTGAAAGGGTGTTTACTTGTCTTTTCCCATTTACCACAATTTGATCTAGTTCTCTTCATTGATCTCCATCTTTGAGCGCTTACAATATTGTGGCCTGGGTCATACTTAAATTTATCATATAATTATATCACTACATTTCATTGTCTTAGAGTCATATTTTTTGCACTCAGAACTAAATTATCACTGACCTGATAATCTTACCCTGGTAATACTGGTAAAGACATTGAGTACATAAATACTAAGTACATGTTTATTAGATGTCATGAAGACTCTGGAGTATTTGACAAAAAACAGACAAGGGAAAACAAGAAGCCCCCATTAATTCACATCTCTTAGAGAATGGTGTTTCATAACCAGGTTTGTCATGGAGATTTAGTGGCATGAAGAGAGAGAGTGAGATGCTGAAAAGTGAAACGATGGGCAGGCGTCACCCAGAAATTCCAAACCTAAAGATGACACTGACACCTATCTAATAAAAGGTAAATCTTATCACAATATTCATGGGTGCTTAAGGTGACTGAAAGTAAAAAAGGCATCTGTTTTCAAATCACAACCAGGGAATGACAAGCACCACGCTGGATTCTTTAGCAGCATCATCTCATTGAGATCTCACAGTGACAGTCTGAGGATGTACTGCGACCTCCACTTACAGATAAGAAATTAGGCTTAGATAACCTCCACATACACAGTCAGTGAGTAAGAAAATCAGTATCACAAAATGGATTCTTCCTTTTAACACTTTTTAAAAATCCATAATCTTTTTTCTCTAAGAGAAAAATGGTAAGTGCTCATTTGATGACTAGAGTGAGAAATTTCTTTTCAGATGTAGAATTTCAAAACACTTCTTCCTATTTGACACTTTGAACAGCATTTTGGTGAGTTTCTAAATTTACACTAAATACTTGATTGTGTAGAGGTCTTACATCTCTATTTTAAAAACTGTTAGTTAATTCAATTCTTTTCTTTGGGGAGCAAGATTGACAAATTCAAGGGCAAGTCTTCAATATCACCAAGGTTTAATTAAACTGAGTACTCTTTAACTCAAGCTATTTCTATTGAACCATTATAATTAATATCAGAATAAGAGAAAGTATACTTAGGGAGAAGCAGAGAAAAATTGGAAAGCAGGCAAACTGATAGTGATAGAAGGAAATTGCTTTTGGGTTGGTATAAGTGTTTGCTGAAGTTTAACTTAAAGTGGAGATGATTAAAATACCTTTTAATAATTTATAGTGGCATTTTCTGTGCAGCTGAGGGATAGAAAGCTTCCTAATATACACTGCTGTTGTCCTTCTGTGGGTATTAAATAGTCTGTTTTAATACTTTTAACCCAAATTTATTATACTTCTTAAGCATTTTCTTTGAAAACTGAAAGCCCTACAAGAAAGATATACAGTTGACAAAGAAACATGTGACAAGATGCTCCAGACCACATGGCATTAGACATTGATAACATACCTATTAGAATGATCAATGTCTAGAGATTGACAACAAGAAGTGTTGGAGAGGATGTGGAGCAACAGGAGTGCCTTTCCATTGCTGGGGGATTCTTCCACTTTGAAAGAACATTGGACTGTCAACTACCACAACTAAACATAATCTACCAAGTCCTCCAACAGTCTACCTCCTTGGTATTTATCCAAAGAAGTGGAAAAGAAGTCAATAGATTTTTTTCATATGTGTCAAAATTTGGAAGCAACTCAATGTGCTTTATTTGGTAAATGGACAAAATAACTGTGTTACATTCAGGGAATAGCATATTGTTCTGTTCAAAAAAGAAATCAGTTATCGACCTAAAGGAAAGGCTAATACAGTACACACCAAAACTGAACCAAAACTGCCTGCTTTGGAGGATTGTTACATGTCAGTGTAGACTCATCAAATATCACAAATAAACCCACTGGTGACAGTGTTGGTGATAGGAGGGGAGGTTTGATGCATGTTAAAAGCTGGGGATAGATTGGAACTTCTCTGTATCTTTTGCTAAATTTTGATAAAATTGTCTTAAAGAAATACATTCTATTAAAAAATAAAAGTAACTGGTATCAAAACAGAATGTGATACATGAAAAAACAAATACAACACTCAAAAGAAAAATAAAGACCAATAATAAAGCATTTCATTTGAATCTAATTGTTTAGAAAATGCTTTAAATTAAACTGTACATGAATTTATAAAAGTAAGGGGGTCTAGTTGTTTATTTTACTTTTGCAAAGACATTCAAGTTGACCTACTTATAGGTGTCTAAATATAAAATATAAATCAATTAGGATACATAACAAACCAGCTGTGTCTTTTCTTTATTGGTAGAAGTGCTGGTTATCTTTTGTTTTGTTTTTTCAATTCTCTAATCAGATGTATAAACGCAACCTATTTAAGTCAATTGGGAAAATGTTACATAGACATAGTGCCACGTGGCTTCATGGTTTATGTATCTTTAATATCTGTAATTTAGGACTATAATGAATATAAAAGAGATCTTTGCTTTGGCCTAAGGATATTCATCTGGTAGAAACAGTCACTGGAATTGCATCAGCATAAAATTAATGTCTGAGACTTGAGGGATTTAAATGATAGAAACATAATCATCCAGAGTTTAGAATATGAATTATCTGATTAACTTCAGATCTTTTAAATACGAATTATTGTAGAAAAGGTATTATTTGAAAAGCAAGTTTGTAATAAAAGTTTTTTTTTCATTTTTATAAAATCTATGCAGTGTTATCCTAGACATTGAAAATATGATAACCTAGAAGACTAACTCAGTTACACAAGGGTTACAAGTTTGCACATAAATTTTTAAAAAAACCAATTGGATGCTTCAGTAGCAAACTTTATATTTTCAGTTTTATAGTGAGGGACTGTTTGTATGTCAACTGCAAGTTTTTAAATGAGAGGGTGAGTACATTCATTCATACACATATATTTCATATGTATTCAATATATAGATATTTCTTGTTAGCTGATATTTGAATCCCCAAATGTATCTATTTTTCTTTCTCTATTTGTTTATAATAATGAGCATGTAATATGTATGCATATATTAAGTATGTAGACAAGTTATATGCATGTTCTATATTAACTTTTTAAAAAGACACAAATAAAGATATTAAAATTTTACAAGAAAAATAGAACTAATATTTAATGTTTTTACTCATTTCTCATATAAAATAATCTTCTGCTCACTGAAATCTTATTAATGGTATGCTGGTCTGTTAGCTTTAAAGTGATTTCCTCATGATGATAATTTCATCCTACCATAGTTTTATTCAAAGTCAGAATATGCCCTTGGTGAGAGACTTGTTATTAGTTATGCAGGATGAAAATTCATACATTAAGTAGTCTTTTTGATAATTTAGTTTGGGAGTCTTGTGTGCTTTCATTAGAACATTATTATTTTTACCCTCAACTGCAAGCAATGAAGAACTTATTTAGCAATAGGCAAAATGTCAGTTTCAACATTTTCTTGGTCACATATAATTTCATAACAAATATTATAGGACACCTGTGGTTTGTTTGTAGGTATGTTTCCAAGCAACATGTCTATATTATTTGAGTTAAATAACTGAGATACCATAGTCTATAAATGCATTAACCAGAAGGCTATCTTTGTAGAATTCACACTGCAGAGTAGTCTATCCATGGCCCCTCCTGAAACCAGCCAACTCAGGTTGTCTTATTGTTCTATAACCTTTTATTTCTGATATTTCATTTCCTTTTCCATAAATAAATTTGCCTCTATCACCACCCCCACCAAAATAAGAAAAAAGAAAAAAGAATTCCCGCTCCACCTTCAGATTTCTGTCTGATATGACTGAGGTTAATCTGTTACTGGGAAAATATGGGTCCTTCCTGTCATGAAGACAGGAACTTATAACATGTTTTTATTCAGATTTTCCAGAAGATCGGAGAAGGTTGGACTTCATGCCCCAAAGAAACCATTCTATCACCTATCTCTAGCTGGATGTTTCATAGTGAGTTAAACAAAGGCAATTAATTTTCCACAAATGGGCTTTCTCTGCAGGTGGTAAACAACTCTGGGAATTTGAGATGCTCTGTCTCCTAACAGCTCCCTTTTCTCAGGCAACTGGATTAGGAGCACTTTCTGGGCTACTGGGCATAGTGTCTCTGATAGTTATGGGATTCATCACTCTTCCATGTGCCTCTTGGGTTTAGGTAGTTAACTCAGAAGAAACAGATCATAAGTCAAACAGTTTGTGCACACAGTCTCCTATAGTAAATAACACTCTCACTAACCCCTATCAAATCCATTTAGTGTCAGTAAAGATTGCATTTTTTCATAATTTTAGATAACTACTAATAAAGCACTAGTTTTTCTCTGTACCCTCTATGGAGCACTTTGGCAATGCCTGAGATAAACACATGCTACTATGAAATGGTAAGTAAATCGACTACCTCTTAAAAAATGACAATTCAGGGTGTCTCTGGGCAAACAGCATACATATACATATATATATATTCTCCATAGATACCCACTGAAACATATATGTTCTAATGAGTCTCATCTAGAATAAGTATGACAAATTGAATACATAGATTGAACAGCTATACATAGATGAATAGCTTCATCATAATACACAGAGGGTACGCAAGTTGGGTAATGATTGCTTGGTTGGATTCATACCTGGATACTCAGGTATGAGTATCCATTGTGTAGTTTCACTACTCTGTTAAGTTTAGTTCCTCCTTCTATTTGTACTCCTTAAATATTTATCATCAGTTCTGTACTTACTGGGTTCCAATGGCACATCAAATTTTGGTGTTTAAAGACACCCAAGTTATGTCTGGCTTAACTCCTACTAAAGGCATACAGCCTTAGAATGCCTTAGAATTGAACACTTAATTTCTGGGGTTCAAGATAACTTTGACTCCTTATTTCCTTAATAAATCAGGTAAAAAAAAAACTCTTCAAACGATGGTTGACCATTCTAAGATATGTGAAATATTCACATATCTTCAGTTATAACAAACATGGCAGATTTGTCAACATACCGTTGTATTCCTCTTAATATCTTATATCTATTTAATCAGTTTTTTTCCTGAAATGCTAGTATATGTGAAATAAATATGAATCAACAATGAAAAATATTTTGTGTGTTTTGTGCAGAATGAAGTGTTTCTTTTAGGTTCTCAGATTTAGTAACAACCATTATGAATGTAGACCAGAACTACAATTAATTTTTAGAACAGATAGGAATATGATGCTGTTTCTAACATGCCTACTGTCCCAATTTTAAGAATTTTCATAAGCATTTGAACATCCTTTTTTATTTGAGGATATAGAATTTGGAGAAAATGGAATCCTAGAGTCTTTCTCACTGGCTTTTATTTCTAACCATCACTCTGTCAGTGTGTTTTGATTTTTCATTTTGGTTATCTGATGAATTAGCTTTAAGTTTATATCATTTGTATAGTTTTGCTATATCTCTCCCCTTTTGACTGAGGTGTGTTTTTTTGCAGATAAAGATCCAAAATTTTGTATTATTTTATTTCTTATGTCATGTAATAATAAATTTTATAACATTAGTAGTTTAGTTTTGATCTGATTATTTATTAAAGCAATACAAAGTCATATTACTGAAGGGCCATCCTTTTATAATTTGAAATAAAGTAAGATTAGCTACATGTTACTGATAAGAAAAGGAAGAAATTTTATTTTATTTTATTTTTTTAAATTCATTTTATTGATTTGTCACAATTGTGCATAAGAAATTTTAAAAAACAAAGAACTTGAAAAGAAATTGTCATGATGGCCGCCAAGAAAGACAAAGAATTAGAGACCAAACTCTAGGAAAAGTTCAACCAGGAGCAGCTAGTTTTAATAATGTAACATGTTTTGACATACAGATTGGAAAGGACTTCTCAACATGATCCTTGAACAGAGATTATTTGACTACTAGAGTTAATACTAGTATCTTTAATCTAATGATTAGTCTGAGTAGGTATTACCTATGATGTTTATAATGAACATAAGAAGGACTATTCTCTGATTCCTCAGCCCCTGCACATACATGTAGCTTATCAACATCTCTTTTCTTTAGTGTCCATCTTGTTATTAGGCTATGTGTATGGCACTCTTTGTCTTATTTGTACCTTGGAGTAAGTAAAATTATTTGGTTCTTTTTTGAAGTGATTTTAACTTGTGACTCTACTTGTCCGTGGGAATAATGTAGTGAAGGTGAGTGTTTTGGAAATTAGAGATCACTATAAAGCAAACCTTGTGGTATGAATGGTTTTGCTTAGTCGCATCTTTTTCATTAGAAACATCAGACTTATTAAGAATCCTGGGTGATTTCTTTATTCCTCTGTTTCAGAGGGAGACTTGATGCTTGAAAGCAACAGAAATTGGCATAAGTGCTCAGAAACTAGGATATAAAGTTTTCCCAAATGATTTAAATAAGTTAAAAAATACATAAGAAGTTACATTGCTCTGCTTAAAAGAATGGATTTTCAGAAAGATGAGCCACCTGTCTCTTCCCGTCTGTATTGCCAAATACTCTGGGTAGCAGCAGCATTGTGAAGGTCGAAGATCCATATAGATTGCTTTTAGATTTGCTGCAGAAGATCAAAATCAAATAATGTTGTTAACCTAAAAGGCAGGAGTCAATTAAAAGGCAAAGTACATTTACTTGGGATTAAAGCATTTCAATTCAGGAGACAGAGATTTGAGTAGAAACCCAGTGTCCCAGAGGGAAAAAAAGCAGAAGATGAAGTAAATGGTTTTAAAAAAATTAACCAGTGGTGACAAGCCTAACCTATTTGTGGTTATATGTAATTAGTTACAAACTTTATCCTCAAGCAAAAAGTTCACAATCACCAGTCCCTGGGATCAGGATGACTTCTGAATTGTTTGCTTGAAGATTTTGCAAAATAGTTGCTGTTCAGCTCAGTTCAAAGCTTCAAGGAACAAGATGAACAAGACAGTTTCTTTGCACTGACTGTCCTGGCCCCATTTTAAAATGACTCCACTTAAGTCAACTTTTTCAATGTAAAAGGGGAATAATCAGAGATTTCCCCTCTCAGTTCATAACTTAGAACAACTGGGACTTCCTTGATAATCTTTTGTCATTATTAGGTATTGGGCTTGTGGGGAGAGTGAGAACATTGATTTGCTGCTGTTAAAAAATCTGCCCACTGACCTGGAATCTCAAAAACTAGACTATCTACTGGTTGGGGGTGCATTTAATACTCTTGACTTGGCCTATAAAGCCCAATCCTTAATTTCCTTGCCACTGAATCCCATTTGTTAAATGTTCACTGAAAGTTAAACACATTGGATACTGTTTCAGTAGATGCTGAAGTCACATGGTGAGTCCCATTATCTCTTTCAAGGTGTAGTTTACACCACCATCCCATCTGATAATGATGACTCCACCCTCTAAATTATATATGGTCCCACTACCTGCACACTATTCTAGGAGGTGTTTTCTTTGCTGAGTACTAGAGCCATATGTCAGGCATAGTTCCAACACTGATAAAGAATATTTCATCCAATTCCTTAAAGAACCTCAGCAAGTAGGTGCCAGCACTGTCATTATTATCAGTTATCATCATTAGTACCACTCTCTCAGCCCAGAGACATTATTTTACTTATCCAAATTCAAATAGCCATCATGTGGCAAGCCAGTTTTCTCAAAATGGTAAAAATAGGTTTCTTTTAGCCCATGCTCTGTGTCATTAAATTTTTATTAAGTCTTCACAGAAGCTTGTGGGGAAAAATCATGACCATATTTGCATTTTCTATTAAAATGAATTTTATTTTTTAAATAAAAATCGGTTTTTTAAAATAAAAAGTCGGTTTTTTAAACTGACTATTGGTTTACAATACTTTATATGATTAAGGAGAATAAGTTCATACCTAGTCAAATGTATGTTAACACCCACCCCATTCATAATTCTTTACCATAGACCACTGTACCACTTCCTATCATTGTTCCTACCCCCTTTATTCCTCTAATAATTTCTATTATAGCAGTCAAATTTCTAGGGTTTAATTTAGTTTAGTTTTACCTATTCTTTTGTGTATGTTGTTTTTTTTTTTTTTTATGTGTGAGTGAAATCATTCAGCGAGGTCTTCTCCTATCTTATTTCACTTAGCATAAGCCCCTCCATAATTTGATCCATGTTATTGCAAATGGTAATAGTTCATCTTTTATTTTATTTTGTTTATAGCTGACCAGCATTTCATAGTGTATTACACTACATCTCAATTTTCTGCTCTGTGGATGGGTATTAAGGCTATTTCCATGGCTTGGCTTTGTAAATATTGTAAATAATCCTAATGAAAATAAGAGTGTATAAATCCTTTCAATTAATGTGCTTTCACTAATTTCATTAAGTTCACTAATCTACTCTTTATGTAGATCCTTAGGAATGGATGGCTATATTATGTGGTAGGTATATTTTTACATTTTGAAAAAAACTCCATATTTTTTCTGTGGGGGCTGGCTCAGTCTACGTTCCTACCAACAATTTAGAAAGCTTCTTTTTTTCTCTTTATACCCACACTAACAGTTGTTGTTTTTGTTCTTTTTTTTTTTTTTTTGGTAGAGACCATTCTTACAAGAGTGAGGTAGTATCTCACTGTGGTTTTGTTTTGACTTGCATTTTCCTGATAGGTGATGTTGAACATAAAATGATAGGTGATGTTGAACATAAAATGAATTAAAAAATTGCTTCACCCTGATAGTTGTTGTAATACCATAATTAAATGCATTTACCTTTAAGAAATGTGAGGTCCTTTCTCGCCCTTCCTCCTTCCCCAAGTCTCAATGGTCTGGGAGACCAACGTATCAAGTATGAATGAGTGGTTAGGTGTGAAGTTGAGAATAGATGCAGGGTACTTGTAGACAGTATAATCTTTCATGTCTTCTTATATTTGATAATGCTTATCATTATTCAGTATATTGTCATCTCTGAAAAAATGGGACCCAGTTGAAGCAAAATATAAGGATTTATTTAATGTTTTCTTAGGACTGAAGCCCAGGAGAAACAATTCATGAAGACTTTGATTTGTGTTCTGGGTTGTGTGGATGGAACAAGATTTGTATCTATGTAGAAAAGATAGGCTGGTCCTCACTCTAGTCAGCTGGGTTAGAAGTCCAGTAGGGCCATGGGCAACTCACTATGCATAATAAGCTAGAAAGTCAGTTGCATGCCAGTTGATCCAATAATATGCAGATCAGATTAAAAGTTAGTGGAGTAAGGATGGGTCAGTGTCAGTCCTGAGAGATCTGTGGTAGACTGGTTTTGTTCCAGTTTCCTCCTGAAAATGAATGTGTTTGCACACACCTACACATTCCCAGACAAGCCAGGGCATAACTGGGTCCCAGCCTTCAACTGCTATCCAACTCTGCTTTAGTTACTCAAATTTGACTCCAGAATGTTTTTGATGTCTTGTCAATATTAATTTCTTGTCAAAATTAAAATTAATTAATATATTAATTTTAAATTAATATCTGCTATTCTATTAAGCTTTTCCCCTGCCTATAGTGATGAGTTCCCTATGGATCAGGATAGTGAAACTTCTATTATAGAATGCTGGGAAATTGCTGTAGAAAATTTTGGTCTATGACATGGCATCTTATGTGATATTTTCATCAATTAACATATATTTATGGAGATACTAATATATATTTAAAATTATACAAGATGCTCAGGAAGGCAAATTTTTTTTTTGGAGGCTGCAAAAAACTTCTCTATTTGTCTATTTTCCATAACATTTTCTTCCTTTCTTCAGAGCAAGAGTAATTTCATCAACTGACTTAGATTCCCCTAGCAATCGAAAGCAATGGCATTGGAAACACAGTGAACACACAATACTATATTAACTCAAGTAAAGAGCTAAAATAACCAGAAATAAATCTATTAGCTTTTAAAATTTTCTAGCCCTTTGTTCAGCATGTCTATGAAAATGAGTTTTCAGCCACATGGAAGTATTTTAATTAAGATTGTGTCCTCACTCCAACCAAGTTCATAGTTTTGCTTAAATTGACTGATTCCACTTAATAAAATGGAGCTCCAGTTGGGAGCATTTTAATTTAGAATTATTTTGTAGAATTTGAATGATGCCTTACCAAGACTTGTATCCCAAGTACTTATTGCTTTTCACTATTTATCATGTCTTCTTTCCCAACAAATAATGGAGATCTTAAGAATAAGCTACCTGCACCTCCTTTTTACATTGCTCACTAAGTTTTGCAAGTCATTTGCAGTACTGATGAATTTCTGCAGATAAAATCTCACTCTCACCAAGTGACATATATTACAGCTTAATGATCAATTACATATATAAATGATACGTATTAAGCCTATGATCAATCTCCCCTTGAAGTTGCAATGTGCCACACTACAGAGACAAAAGAAAGAATTCGGATGTATATATAATGAGCAAAGAGAACAGTACTTGTTTCTAATATCCTAACATCGAGACCAGCAAAGCAGGTTTTTACAATAAAATAAAGAGGCAACTTTTTGCATTGATTTTTTTTTGTTATGTCTGAAGAATGAAGATATAACATAATATTATATCAGTTGAATTTGATATAATGATTCTCTATATTGCTTGGGATTTAATGAAGACTATTCTAGCTCCTGCTCACAGGAACTAACTGGCTTAAAAATTTACACAAAAGAACAAGCTTTATGAGAAGGATGCTTGTTAACATATATATTCAAGGAGAGAACTGGTTGGGCCTCATAAAGGACCAAGAGATCCATCCTAAGTGTGAGTTACCTTTCTTTCCATGTATCTTCCCAGGATGCTTTGATCAAGTGACATTCTCCAGGGGGTAGTGGAAGTGGCCAAGTGCAGACTTACTAGTTTATTACTCAGAAATGAGAGTTGACACTGCAGTCTTCTTCCAGTTTAGAATCGAAAATTGGAAAAATACTCTCATCAGCTTATCTGTGGTCATGGAATCTTCCTGCAGAGAGGTTCATAGAGGGTCGTAGCTAGAGTTGGACAACCTGCTTCCAACTTCCATGATCTTGATAGGCTACTTAATTGCTTTGTCCTTTGGTTTCCTTATTGTGGAATATGAACCATCCATCTTTAAAATGAGGTAAGTTATTACTCATATTCTTGGGCAAGAGAGTTTCCTGGTTGGTTCCCACAAAAACCAGGGTTGTTAGAGGGTGGATTACATTCCCCTCTGAACTCATATGTTGAGCCCTCACCCTCAGTTTTCAGAATGTGACTGTATTTTGAAGTGGGATCTTTGAAGATGAGATGAAGCTAAAATGAGGCCAGTAGTGTGGACTCTAATCCAATCTGGGCAGTTCCCTCATAAAAGGCAGAAATTGAGAAAAAGGCAAAAAAGAGACAACAGGGGTACACAAGCAGAGAGGAAAGGCCACGGGAGGCATAGGGTAAATGGAGTTGATCAGGCTTTTTCCTCCAGTAGCCTTTAAAACCAGCTTCTGGGGTATTGCGCTTTCCTATGACTGTCTAGCCCAGTGGGTGTGCACATATGTAAGAGAGACTTCAGGGAAAAATCAATCCTTCTGACATGTTGATCTCAGACTCTGGTTTCCAGAGCTGTAGGGAAGAAATTCTTTTGGTTTAAACTCCCTCACCCACAGTGTTTGGTATGATAGTATGAGCTGAGTAATACAAGGGGTTTGGACAAAGCAAATTTTAAAACACATTGAAAGGTTATTTTTTTCTTTGCAGTCTCACAGAAGAGTTCCTGAAATATCAATAATCAACTGGGCAATTGGGTAATTGGGAATTCTTGGAGAAGTCTCCAGTGAAGCAATGTCTGCCCTGGACAGCCCTCCAAATGACAATGCTACCTTCCCTCTCTCTTCTGTTAGGAATATATGGTTATGAGGAACTCTTAGAATGAAATTCAGAATGAGAAATGAGACATAAGGTGGGAAAATCTGTGCTTCTGACCTGTTGTGTCTCTAACTGGGAGTTCAGCCTGTGCTTCAACTTTGCTCAGAGACTTTATTTATAGTCTTAAAATCAGATATAAAAATGTGGCCTCCATTTTAACTCTTGCCCAAGACTCCCAAACTGTTAGAGGTGATGTGAGCTCATGGAGGTTAAAACAATACTTGCCCCACAATAGGATTCAGAGATTTTTGTTACTAATACATTATTGTGGTATCTGAACTAATCTTGATAAGAGGGTTGGAGGCTCAGGATTTGTATATGTCCAGTCATCTGTTCCTCTCTGTGGTGCAGGAGTTGGTTATTTCATTCAGAAACCTGTGTCTGAACTATATAGATTATAAAATAATCCCTTGAAGGAATGTAAAAATTCTACTAGAAAAATAACAGAATACCAGTTTCGGAAAAACTCCCTGTTCCTTATACATCCTTTCCTAAAGTAAGGAGTTTATATATTTTCTCTCTTCGGTGTATGCAAATGATTTTATATTTATTTAATCCCCAAATTCACATGCAATTATAAATAATAAGCATCCTAAGGTAGCATACAGCTCAAAATTTATTACATTATAAATACTGCTCCTGAAGCCAGAATGTTAACATGTGAGGGAAGATAAGGTTAAATAAATGATCCAATTTTACTGCCTCATTTTCACAAATGATGTTGTGTTTTTGAATGGAGATAAATGTTTTATATCCTAGAGTTCTGAGTTCTCTGAAGTATCCTTACTTTAAATTTCTGGGGAAGAAAGCCAAAAAGAAAAAAAAAAAGCCTATAGAATAGAGAACAAGGTTATTTTACCTGATTATAAACGTTATTTAATTAATGTTGCTGTCACCTCTCTCTTGCCCTGGGGTCATCACTGGCTGTCCACAGGTTTGTCCTCCTGCCAGAATGCTGAGGTGTTTGCCTAGGGTGGGGTAGGGAGTCTGGTCAACATTTATATTTCATCTGCTAATGTCAAATAACAGACTTAAACATAAACTCTGATTGGATTTCAGAATTTAGAAAATGCATCTTATTTTGGTCAAAAGGAAATATTCTGGTTTTTGCATCTGTCAAAATTGCCCTACAAAAGATCTTTTGTACTTTAACCTGACATTTTATTTTTCAAGAGTATTTCTGAAACACAACTGTAAGTAGTACTGTTTTAAATTAATCACCTGTAGAAACTGACAAGGCTCAGTGATATTTGCTCTTTCCTCTTAACCATAGGCGTAAAGGACAAGAACACTCCAGAGGTTAAGATTTTTAGAGTCATATAATCGAAAAGCCAGTGTATCCATTAAAATTATAGCCTCAGTGATCCATGGATTTATATCATTTCTAAAAGTAAAATCTAAAGTTTTGTTCAGTCCACGACTAAGCTTTAGGAAGAATCTATGGGGAGAAATTTTTAGTCATATTATTTACACAATTATAAAGTAAAGCTTATTATATTGTGTTTGAAATGTACTAAAGACAAAAATTTCCTTCCATTCAAAGGCAATTATGATCCACTTTTTGACAGATGCTGTATTAGGCGATGATCACCAAAACCAGGATAGATTTCTACCTTCATAGTGTGGATGGTCTCATGAGAGAAGCATCATTGATCTAAGTTTAATATGGTTTTTGTGACACGTGTGACCAAGAATTCATATCAATACTCTCTCCTATGCTATGGCCATTGGATATAGAGGGTTCCAGCAAAGTCTCCCTGAGAAAGTGATGTGCTGAGAGAAGGATGAGAGAAACTGACTCGGGAAAGGGGAAAGAGAGGAGCTTTCAAGCTACAGGGAATGGCATGGAGCAAAAGGTACTAAAAGCAAGTCAGGAGGCTGAGCGAATAAAGAGAATCATGGTGTCATATGAAGCTGGATAATTGGTTTCAAAAGATTAGGGTTGAGTTTGGTAGTGACGAGTCAACTCTGAAATACCATTTTCTGTACTTCCTGCCCCTAGTGGTGGCATTAGGGTAGTGAGGGCTGGTGTAGCAGCTGTACTGCCTTCTGAAAACTTCTCTCTGCTGAAGAATTGTATTAATTGTTTCCATCTGCTGGATCTGTGTGATTCATTGCACCAAATGATGAGTACTTTTGGTGTAGAAATTCATAGATCATTTCCCCAAGTAATGATATATGCTGCTCATGGAAAGCCATAGGAAGTAATATGTGATGGGATGATAGGGATCCCTAAGGAGATCAGTTTTCTCTTTTTTATTTATGGGAAAGTGAAACTGAGGGAAAGAGACATTTCCCACAATTTCATAGTGAGTTACTTACATGAATTTCTTACTTTCTACTCTATCACTCGATCACTTTTGTCCATCTCATACCAGTTGCAACTGCAGCTTAACCTATTTTAGATTACTCATTCTTTCCTACCAAATACTCCTCTTTTGCCAAATATCTCTCCCTTGACTTCTCTT
Source organism: Uropsilus gracilis (assembly GCA_004024945.1). Taxonomy (NCBI): domain Eukaryota; kingdom Metazoa; phylum Chordata; class Mammalia; order Eulipotyphla; family Talpidae; genus Uropsilus; species Uropsilus gracilis. The sequence continues at coordinate 27,358 of PVHY01009792.1, forward strand.
CAGCCTCCAGAAAATACCATGAGTATGAACACAATTGAAGGCATTTGGTTTTGTTGATTACCAGCTGTCGGGGTACTAATAATATTGCTTATTATCATGGTAGGGATTCACGTGGATCAAAGAGATTTTAGATGCAGCCTGCTGAAACATAGAATCAGTACTTGATAAAAATGGCTCCTGCCTGTAAGCTACAGCCTATAAAGCGGCTGGGGCTAGAGATTGCGGTTTGTCGCGCTAGGGGCAACACAGCGAGACCTAGTCCCAAAAAATAACTGGGTGTGGTGGCACACGCCTGTAATCCCAGCTACCTGGGAAGCTGAGGCTGGGGATTGCTTGAGTCCGTGGTACTCTGGGCAACGTGAGCCTGCGGTTCCATGGGCAAAAATAGTGAGACCTAGTGTAAAAAAAAAAAAAAAAAAAGGAAATCCTTTAAAAGCCCTGAAAAAACCCCACACATTGGTTTTTTGCTACTGGTTATCTTGGGTAAGTAAAGTTGATGAAAAGGGACAGAAATGAATAATCCCTCTCAAAATATAGCTTGCGGAGATTTGTGCTCTGGTTCCTGAGGATCACATTCTAGTCTTGACTCACAAACATACACTCCCACCAACACACATTTTCCACCAGAAAGCTTTCAAATTGGTGACATGATGCTTTTTGGGGAAGCTGTACTTGAGCCAAACTGCTCAATTAACCATGTATCTTGAATCTACCTTGTTTAAATAGATGACATTTAGTATTGTGCTTAGTAACATAGAATAGGGATTCCAGTATTTTCTCCTTTTTTTTTCTTCTTCTTCTTGAACAGGAAGAAGACTGAATAGTAAAATTAGATAAGGGAGAAAATTAGAAGTCACTCAAAGATAGGTGGAAGAAGAATTATTTTCATGAATAAAGCCCCTGTTTTGTTTTTTTTTTTTAATTATGAGGTTTTTTTCCCCCAGTGGTCTTCAGTGCTAATGCTTTGTCTTGGGAAGATAACCTGCTTAACTGCCCCACTGCTCCAAGCTGGATTTGAGGGGCTCCTCTGTCTGAGTTCACCTCTTGTTTTTGGTCTCCATGACACAGAGTACAGCTGCAGTGGGGCTTTGAATTGATCCATTGAACTGTAAGATCAGTAACCAATTTACAGCACAGTTCTGTGTTATGCCCAGTGCATATTAAGAAGCTGTCTACCTCCAGAGAGAGAAAGAAAAATGCTCGATGGTGTTGTTTATATGTGGCATATATAGAGAAATAAAGGGTCAGAGAAAAGCAAACTAATAACAAACCTTAGAGATCTGACTGTAGAATTGAGGGCACCGAAGGTGGAGTGGGGGAGAGCAAGTGGGGGAAGAGGCCCAATGGTCTGCGGTGGAGGACTGTGGGTAGAGGATGATGTGGTAGTGGTGTGGTAACATACACTAAGGGTGTGAGCCTACACCTCTAAGACACACACAATGTAGTAAACCAATGCTAACTTGACAAAAAAAAAAGCAAAAAATAAATTGTCTCCCTTTCTCATTCTGTATTCCTCTGATATTCTCTGTATTTGTCTTTCCTGCAATATGATAGAATATATCATTGTATCCCTTGAGAAAAGAAACTGTCTCATATTTCCATTGCCACAGTACCAACTTACCACATGAGTTTCAGAGAAATGTGTGATTTGACTGTAAAAGTTGATTTAAAAATGAATTTATAGAACAAACAGTTTTTAGCTTGGGGATTCCCATAGATTATGTATACACACACCTACGCTCACATACTCATAAGCATGATAGAACACAAAAATATGGTCAATCTGGATATATAATATAATAAACATATAAATACAGTGAATATCTATGTTTTTGCTTTTTGCAAATAAAAGTGTGTCATTCATATATATGAATATAGAAATAACTATATTCATATATTCATGTTGGCAAAGATATGAATCAAAGTATTTAATGCTTAGCAATTATACTTAAGTGAAATTATTTTGATTTTTAACTTTACTATTAATATTCCACATTTTATTGGGGTTCTTTAGAAAATGCATTCGTTCTTAGTTCAGAGAAAAAGTAAGTAAAATGTAATTTGTAGTCTTTGCTATTGAAAGCTTTGTTGTTGTTCATAGGTGGATTTATTCAATGATAGATTTAAAGAGATACAGTTTGGATTTGGAAGTTGGGGAGCATGGTTGCAAGAGTTGTATTTTGCCCACTACCTGGTTTATAGTATCAATAGTTTCCTAGTTTTGAGAACAACTCTGAAGTAGTGTTTAATCATGTGATCCCTGAAATGTATATCTAGTAAAAATTCCGAAGTTAAAGGGTTATGGGAATGCTTTGAGTCACTACATGACACAGCATTCATGGGACAACAGGAAGCTTTGAGAACACAAGGAAGAAATAACTTGAGTTCTTCTTCCCAGGAGTGTTCAATGGAAACATGTGCTCCTCCAGAAGGAAACAGTCTTGGTGGATTTGAAGCCAGAATCCAAACTGTTTGGGTTTTGAAGGTATCAAGACCTTGGTTGAAACCTCTGGTTTGATGGTTCTACCTAGAAGATCTTCAAACTGATACAGGGTAGTGACACAGTTAAAAGTGTATAGGCACCAAAATGCCCAGGTAGGTGGAGTCTGAAAGAACCACCAGAGAAAAAGGGGAGTGGGAGATGGGGAAAATGGGAAATGGGGAAATAAAAGGAAGGAGCGAGGGGAAAAGAAAAAGAAAGGAAGGAGATGAGAATGGTGAACTGAGAGAACAGGCCCACCTGACCTCACCAGGGGAAGCCCCCTGGAAGAGTGCGCTGGAGGTGGCAAGGAGCCATGGTGACTGGCAGAAGAGAAGCTGGTGTGGAGAGTGTGGCACCACAGCAAGGTGGCATAGTGAGCTGGTACCTGGAGATGGCCAGGGATGTGGAAAGCTGATTTGTGCATCAGCAATTGTGGAAGAAGTTTGAAGAGGCTTGGAAAAGTGGAGCAGTTCAGAACACTGGAGAGAGAAGCGAAGAGAAGAAGCCGGAGAAAGGCCAGACTTGGCAGAGTGCCTGCCTCAGGTTTGGAGGGGCAAAGGGGCACCATCTTGGACATGTGATTTTGGGACTTTTGGGACTGAAAACGGTGACTGGGGTAAGTTAACCGGCCACTTTAAGGACTTTAAGGACTTTTAGGACTTTTCATTAAAAGAACTTTAAGGACTTTTTGTTTTCCTGGTTAATTTCCCTTATAAATAAAACTGTTGTTTAAACTGCTTTTGAGTGGCAACTGTTTCACTCAGGTCACCTGGACCTGTGGTTTGTTGGTTAGCTACTTTTGCCCCTTTTGGACCTGATATCAAAAACCTCTATCTCCCTTGAAATTTTTCAAAGACCCAGGGGTGGTAATATTCCCTCCTGTTAATGTATCAATGATGTGAGAACTTCAGTGCCTGTGTAGTTGGCACTTAAGTGTTGCCTATAGGTTTTGTCCTTTTTTTGTTTGTTTGATGATTTGGGTGTCCCTATATTTTTCCTGTTAGTGATACCATCTTATAGTTTGCTTTTTCCTTCTAACTTTTTCCCCCAAGCATAAGTTTGAGGCATACGGGGTGGGGGTGAGGGGGCAGAGGGGTCAAAACAGGAGAGGAAAGAGATCAAGGGACTATGGTATGTTGGGCGATAAATGGGGACTACACCTGAGGGGAGAAATCAATCTTGTACAAAATGAACAGTGATGTAAGAAAATAAGGAAGTTTAATGAATTAAAAAATACTGTTTTAATGAATCAATTGGATGAATCATTACTGCATTAAATTACATTTCTGCATTTCTTGGAAATGTTGGGCAAATTTATGCTTTGTGCTCATCTCAAGCTAGAAAAACCTTTTATATTCAAAGAATTATTTTCATGAACAGAATTAATTGCTCTTTTTCCCAGTTATGCTAAATTAATCTTTGAAAATTAGGATTCTCTATGTTAAAAGCTTTGTGAAGTGCAAACATTGATTTACTTCATCAGGATGGAGGAAAAATGCCTCAGAGAAGAGAGCTTCTACATAAATATATTTCCTAGGTAATTAAACCTCTGCAATATTCATATATCTGTAATTATGATTGAGGTGAACAATATTTTAAAAACACAATGACAATTTTGATGTGTACCAAAAAAGATACAAGCTATGATACAGTGAATATCTCTGTTCATACATATTATACAGATTAAGAGAAAAACATTACCAATTAGTCAAAGCATATTCTTTCTACACTATACTCTCCTGCCTTTCTACAATGCAATGTGCATAGTTCATCAACCATGCATTCTTTCTTAATATACTTTTACATAAGTCTGCATTTCTAAGTGAAATATGCAACCTTGATTTGCATGCTATGAAAATTTGCACAAATAGTATGATGTTTATTTATTATTTGGCTACTTTTTTCTCTTTTAGTGTACTGAGATCCACCTCTGTTGCTATGTATATTTTTATTTAGTTCGTGTACTTTCCTTGCTATTATAAACTTTCCATTATTCAGATGATAGACAATTAAGTTCTTTTCAGATTTTTTTCAACTATAAAAATTTCTGCTGTGGACAAACTGTGCTTATCTCTGTACACATTGAGAGTTTTGTTAATTTATATATATGGCTTGAATTTACATGTGCATCTCCTACTCCCAGATGTGGGTGTCTCTGATTTTTGGGTTTTAGGACTCAGATTGGAACTTAAGTCATCAGGATCTGATTCTCAAGCTTTTGAATTTGAACTGAATCACATCATCACCATTGCTAGGTCTCTAGCTTGCAGATGGCAGGTGAATTTTTTGGCTTCAATAACCACCTGAACCAATTCCTATACTAAAATATCTTCATTTATCTTACTCTACATCCTGTTGGTTCTTTTTTGCTGGAAAATCTTGATCAATATGTTCTTCACTATTTTTCAGTATTGATTTTTAGGGATTCTTTATATATAACAGATTTATACCTTTATCTACTCTCTATATTATTACCATTTATCTACTGATTGATCATCTTTCATTGTTTATTATAATTTCTTATTTTTTTATGCATAAATGGTTTCTTTTCATATGGTTGAATTAAAGTTTTGTGAATGTGGTTTTTGTCTGTTATTAAAATTTTTGCCACATGTTATAAAATATTCTACTTTTTTAACACTAAAATATTTTGTATTTAAATCATGAATTCAATGGAGTAAATTGTTGTATATAGTGTGAGGGCTACAGCTTTAAACATTTTCCATATTACTATCCTACTGTCATTTTTGAATAGTCTACCTTTTTAAAATCACAAATCTTTGCTACTATATCACACACCAAATCTCTTTGAAGATGTGGGTTTATTTTTAGGCTAATCTGTGTTTTTGGTCAACTCATGCAATATGCTACCCTATTATTTTAGTTTTATAACTATCTTCTATAAGGATGTAGGGGCAATTCTCTGACCTTGTTTCCTCTTTTCAGAATGCATTGAAACTAGGATAAGAATGAGTTTAATGTCAATAGTCTTAATTTTATATATAATTCAAAGAAAGGAAATGTTCATTTCTTGAAAAAATATTGTGAGTACTTAGGTGAATTTCAATAAATATTTGCATCTTGAAACTTCTGGGAATAAATATTTTTATCAAGAATTTTGCTGATGAAACAAAAAGATATTCAAAATCATATAGTCAGCAAGCTGAAGTCTCAAGCTATAAATCTGTGTCTGTCTGAAGCTGGACAGATTTCCCTAGAAGGAAATGTTTGTGGGTTTTATGATGATAGTTATTTCTTCTGGACGTCCAAATTCATTTTGAAATATTATATTAGAATTGTTTCTGGAGGGTGAAGGCTATTGGGAGTTTTCCTGTGAGAAAGATAGTACTTACTGGATGCTAGTCAAAACTGAGTTGGCTCCCCAGTTCACAAGAATTCCTTTAGTCTCTGGGTCCATGCTACCTGTCTTCTCTCTTCACTATTATTGTGGACTGAATTTTATCTTCCATATGCTAAATTCATATGTTGAAGCTGTAACCTCAAGTACTTCAGAATGTGACTGCAGGTGGAGACAGAGTACTGAAGGTGGGGGGGGGAGTTAAAATGAGGTCAGTACGGTGGGCCTTAATTCATGCTGACTGACATCCTCATAAGACTACGGAATTTGGGCCCACAGAGAGGCACCATTGAGACATAGAGAAAAGCCCACCAGCACTCCACAAAAAGATGGCTGTATTCAAGCCACAGAGAAGCCTGGAAAGGAACCTCTCTTACTAACACCTGGTTCTTGAATACCCAGCCTTCAGACCAGTGAGAAATTTAATTCTAGTTGTGTAAAACTGTTTCTGATTATTTGCTGCAGCATCCCTAACACATTAATACAGCCAGTGGTGGAGTCTTTGGTGCTAGAAACACTCATTCTAGCTCAACGTGGTTAAGCAGATTTGTTTCTAGGAATTTGAAATTTACGCTGAATGATCAAACCATTGGAGGTGATTTCTTAACTAAGGGAACTTGAAATAGAAGGTCCATAATATTCTCCCAAAAAACCTGAGTAGTGTTGACTTTTGTCCTTGTGGGATTAGTTGTTTAGCTATTGTGAGAACTCGTAGCATCTATCCACTGAATGTTCTTAGCTCATTGGTGGGTCCATCGATTTCACCCAACTTAGCTAAAGAAGTATGCTGAATCTGCTTGAGCAAAACGTGTGTAAAATGATATGAATGGAAAAGTGTTTTGCTAGATAACTCTTCTTGAGAAGAAACTGAATTAGAAAATATTCACGTGGGAGTGATTAATAATAAAAGTATCATCAAAATCCTCTGTAAATGAGAAAAAATTAAATATGGATTTTAATTTGAATGTTGCAATCATGTTTTATTTTTATTTTTTCTCTATAAATATATTCCATTTTTTTAAAAAAATGAATTATTCTGTATTTTTTGCATCGTTATCAGCCCCAGGGGTCTCCCACTACCCTGTAGCAGGTCTTTCTTTGTGAGACAGTAGAATAGGACTTGCATGTATGATAGTTAGCAACAACTTAGTGGTAGTCAGTTTCATTTCAGGGAATATAAGGAAAGATGTATCCACAGGAAGGGCATTGTGTCTGTCATTGTAGACCTCGTTAGCCCTCCCATTTCCTTATCTTCTTTCTTACTCCATTTTCCTCTGTGAAATATTGATAAATATTTGAAGCAAGTCTAGGAACCATAAACTTGTGTGCTTCCACAGTGAGATAGAAATCTGGATGACAAGTCAGACCAAGCATGGTGTATGATTTTAAGTAGTTTGAATTGGAGCCACAACAACCATATGTTGTGGCTTTCATGTATTTAATTCTCTGTTTCAGGATTACATTCTGTATAAACATCTGGGCTTTCTAAAAAAAAGTTTCTTCTTGTTGGTATATGTGAACACTAAGATATTTTTAGGCTAAGCCATTTTAACTTATAATAGGCATAAATCTTTGGGTGAAAAACTAAATATTACTTCTCTTTAGTTGCTCTCATATTTTTTTTCTTCATAAGATCTATAGTTAGTATCAAAAGGTTGTAAAAAGAGATCTACATGTAAATATTTTAATTTAGAAGTTTAAAAACTAAGGTTATGGAAGAAATTTTAGCAAACACTAAATTTTATTTCTTAAGTAATTCACCATGATTATGATATATTTTTAAGAATGTCCTTTGATTATGAATGTCCTTTGATGACCTTCACTGCTCCCTTCATCTGAAGAGCTTATGGCAGATTTCTTACTGAGTCTGAGATCCTGACCTCTCTTCTCTTAGACCATTTATTTAGAAAACATGTAGTCATCAATTATTTCTCTTTTGATATGTATAAATCTTAAAAACATCCTGCCAGGGAATTTGTTTTTTTGGGGACCTGGGAATGATTGTTTTGAGATGCCATTTGCTGTATTCTAGCTACAAAACCAAAACAACAGGAGTTTCCTTTTCCTTTGTCACTTGCATCTCTTGTCATTTCTGCAGTCACCATAGCCTTTACTTGAACCATCCATTATCCATTCCCATGGCCACACCTTTGCCTCCTGTCATCACTAGTAATTGCTCCACTTTCTCAATCACCCTGCTCCCTGACCACAGCCTCTCTCCAACTTGCTTGCCCAAATAACTCACTCTCATCACCTTCCAGCCTCTTTGAATTATCAGACTATTGATCTAACTCCTCCCCATTCATCTGCTACCTGTTTTCTCCATTTATCTCCTTATCTTTTTTTTTTTTTTTTTGAGACTAGGCCTTGCTACTTTTGCCCGTGGAACCATAGGCTCACGTTGCCTGGGGTACCACTGACTCAAGCAATCTCCAGCCTCAGCTTCCTAGGTAGCTGGATTACAGGCACGCGCCACCACACCCAGCTATTTTTTTGGAACTAGGTCTCTCTATGTTGCCCAGAGTGGGACTCCAACCACAATCCCAGGTCCCTGCTGCGGCTTCCTAGGCTGGCGTTCACAGGCACGTGCCACCGTGCCCAGCCTTCATTTCTCTTTTAACCAAGTTTAGAAAGCATGATTTACAACTGTGCTATTTCTTATGTAAATCCCTTCAGTGTCTACACAGCTCTCCATTTGATGAAACTCTAATCCTATATGAATTAGCTATTGCTTTTTTCTGTGCCTGAGCACAGTTGTCATTTTCTGAGTGCTTTCTGAAAGAAAAAGTCACCTGAAAGAGAATATTCCTTCCAATAATTCAGGTTCCATGGACTTCTAATATTCTCTTCACCCAGTTAGATAACCCAACTGAGTTGCTTTTCAATATATTATCCAGTTTTCAAAGCAACTATTTCAAACTTTCTTTTTTCCCTTGTGTATTCCTAATCCCATAATCCAGTCTACTCCTGATTCTTAGCAGTTTTACTTTACTTTAATTTTTAGAGAAAATAGAAGGCATCAGATAGAAACCACTATGTTCTCCACATCAAAGACATATACCTACCTATGTGTGCCTCACCCTTTCACCCACTCCCACTCCATCATGCACGCTTAAGTATGCAAGTCATGAACTTCCAAGCATCTTTCAACAGATTTATTGAGGCCTAATTGTCACACAGAAAAGGTTAAACTTACTAAGAGGAAAATGAGCAAACTGAGGTATTAAGTATAAGTCACCCCTTGTTCAGAAACCCCTTGTTCTAGTCAACAGTTTACTTAAATAAAAATTGATTTGACAGCCTGTAACTGTAGGACAGCTCAGTCATCTAGCCTGAGAACTTCTTAACCAGTACACAGCACAAGCATTGAAATATCCTCTCAGCACTGTGCAAAAATGCTACCCCTGGAGCAACCTGAAGGCACTTAGTGACTGAGATTTTATGACTATTTCAAGAGTTAAAAGAAAAAGTTCAGAAATGCTTTGGGGCTAAATGCATTTCACTGTATCCTAACTTCCTAAAAATTGGTAATCCACATTTGTGTCATCATATAAATCTTAATAAGTCAGGAAATTCAGTTATCCAGGATACTTTATTCATGCATTCAGCATTCTTTACCAAATGTTATCTCTCAGGTCAGGCATTAGCGGTGCAGAAACAGAAAGACATGGACCTGCTTGTGAATGATAAACAGCTCTAAGAAAATTTATTCTATTTTCCTTCTTACCTTAATTTAAAGATGCCTATTTCTAAAGATGAAGCTTTAAAAAAAATGTTACATATGACCTCTGTAACTATGTTTTTTCTATCCATTTTCTCGTTTAAAGGAAATGTAGCAGTGCTTCCTTGCCGTGGAACACTGGCCCCAATCAGTGCGGTCATGGTGCTTAGAGCATACCGATAAGAAAATTTGTCTGACAGGTTTCTCCTTAATTTTGGTTTTATCATGTCATGATAATTACACTCATTTCTTTTGTTCAATCAGCTTAACTCTACATTTTCTCCTTACTTCTTTATTATCAGACTCTGGAGATATTGATTTGTCCTGTGAGCCAATGGAACTGAAGTAAATCATGACTGACATACTTTTTGGAGAGAAGCAATATTTAAAAATTTCTGTTTTCTTTGAAGTGTAACTAACAAAACATATCAGACATAAACTAGCAACATGAATAAATACAAGTGAGATTAATTCTTCCAGACTATAAATGAGTCTGTCTCCAATATCTGTATCTCTCTCAGAATTATTACATTACTTGAATTGATAGATGAACACTATTAAAAGATGGGTTTGCTTTCATAAAATAATAGCTAATTCAAATTCATAATTCAAGGGATTTTATTAGTTATTATTTTATGAGAGAGACTTTATTAACCTAGGGTTTATTATAACTGCAGATACATTTTGAGATGTTATTAATGTTAGCGGGCAGACTGAAGGTACCCTGGGATCCCAAAACACGCATGCTCTAAAGAAGTTCTGCCATCTGCCACATAAAATCAAAGCATTCTTTTAGCATAACAGATCTTAAATCAAGTAATCATGCTTGAGAGGGAAGGAAAGAAAGGTTATATTTTCCCACTAATACACCCAAAGTCATTCACCCCCACATGCATAAATGCCCAGTCAGACAAGGTTGTCCCAAAGCAGAATGGCTGATCTCTGAAAATTTGCCATCAGTTTAAGGCACCATCTGGTGGGGAACCAAAGGAAAGGGAGAGAAAGGGCCAGGCAAGTCTGGGATGAAAGAATAAAATCAAAGCAGAGATCAAGATAAGAAGCCTCTCCACGGGTCTCTCATCCAAGTATTTCTAATTGTCTTGACTGAAAGGGTCTCTTTCATACCTGTCCTTTATGTGTCCTCCATGTGATCTCTCCAAGTCTTGTCTAGCTCCCCCCACCACCACCTCAGCTCCACTCTTTATTTGGTGGGGCAGGGAACATGGAACTTTCCCTTCTTATGGAAATTCCTCTCTGTAACAATAAGAATCTTTGATCAGGAGTTGGGAGATAAAATTCATATGAGATTGACTAGTTTTCAGTCACTCTTTTATCCTCTGTGTCTTAATTTATTCTTTTGAAAAATGGAGATATCATTTGGCCAAAATATGTAAATAAAGATTTTTGAGATCATAGATAGAGAAAAACCTTCAAACACTATAAGTCCCTATGTAATTTTTAAAAAAAATTGTTAAATTACTTTTGAGGAAATATAAGATATTTGTTTTCATTACTATGCTTTTCATGCTTTTGCTACCCTAGCATATGTTAGTCTTAGAAGAACCTAAAAATTTAATTGAAAGGCAAGATAAGCTGCAATCAGGACTACATACTTATAGTTCAACATTTAAACTATATATTTGTAGTTCAACATTTAAAAATATATGTGTAATCAATTAATAAAATTAAATAAAGGTGCAATAAAATATACTTCATGGTTAAGACTACAAATGATGCTTGGTAATGAATTATTTTAATGAACTTAAAAGTTTTAAGGAAACAAAATATGTTACCACATTACTGATTGCAAATTAGGAACTGAAAATAATTGTTTTTTCTTGTCTTCATTTTTCAAATAGAAGTATCTCTTTCTAGCCATGCATCTGTGAAGACAGTACAATTTGTTCTTCCAATTTATTAAGGAAGTCCACAGCTTATAAATGAGTGGGTCCCAAAAACACATTTTAAGTCAGTTTCCTGGAACAGAGAAAACCATTTTCTTTTCCAAATTAAAAGTAAAAACAATCGTACATGTTCTGGGATATTTCATACTCTTTCTTTTGTTCTAACTGTACCATGTACCTAGAACAATTTGAATTCTACTCATTCAGCAAGACTCAAAACCATGAGTCATTGGGAGAAGAGACTCTATTGATAGGGCTGCTGTGTTGAAATTGGGGGGCCATGGCCCTACATGGTGGTGCTGCATTGAGATAGCAACCATTGTATCCTGGTGGGGCAGAGACTTGGAGAAGAGAAGCCAAACCTTCTCTTGAGAGGAACAGAGTGAGGGGATTTAAGGAGAAGAGAGAGAGGAAAAACAGAAGGGACAGAGTAGAGGAGCAGCAGGGAGGCTGGAAGCCTCAGAACTTCCACTGTCATACCCGGCAGCAGGGCAGGGAAGGAAGCCATGCTGTAGGCTGGCGAGGAGCCTGGGGAAGCTTGGAGAAACTTACAACTTGTGTAAACTGACTTGGAAATGTGGTACTTGAAAATATGCTTTAACTTTGAACTTGTGAAGTTTGGTTAATTGTCTGGGGACCTGAAGAGAACTTATTGTGTTGCTGTTTTCATGGTGAAATGTCTGAAGTTGTTGCTGCTTTTGCATCAAGAAAGTGTTGCTGAGTTCAGGCCCCTTTAGAGTTGAAGCTGAAAGAATGTTAGAGCTGTGTCTTTTGAAGGAGGCTCTAACAATGCCATCTTGGTTTCTTCACTGGATTTGAATCTTCCGCTTTTGAAGGAGGAGCGACAACATCATCTTGGTTTCATTGGGCTTGTAGTGAAGAGCTGTGCCTTTGCAGGAGAATGATCAAACACCATCTGGTTTCATCATTTGACTTGAATGTGGGATAGCTGCCATCTTGTGGATGCACATGACTGAAGGCCCCACATGCAGTTTTTGGTCTAGAGACTGACGGGTTGTAAGATTAAAGGGGATCCACTGTACGTTCAGTAAATATTATCTATTTTATCTTTTTAATGAGTAAATCTGTTTTTGCCTCTTCTTAAGGTTAGTGTGGTCTTGCTACTACTTGTGTGGGATGGGACAAAACTAAGGAGTAGCTGGGATTAATGGGCCAGTTGCTTCCCGTTTGCAAATTTAGATGTGTACTCTGATTTGTTTGTTTCTTATCATGTGTTTTGTTTATTTCATCCTGTGAGAACTGATATGTCCCCATATTTCCAGCCCATCTGGGCCATCCTTTCCTTTAATATGTGAGTAGAAGAGTAAGAGCCCCTCTTGAGTCCAAGAAGTATAGATTTGTTTAACTTCCTCACAGGATTCTGGGGGAGGCCTTTGAGCCTATCTTGCTGGTTCTTCTCTGATCAGGTACTTCAAATTCTTCTATATATTATCCCCAAACACTGGCCCAGGCCACTAGTTACCCAGCAAGAAGTTGTGGAGACTCAGCAAACATTCATGATCATTTCACTTTGCAGAAGAGGAATATTTAACATTGGGGATCAGCAACATGCATCTAGAGGCCCTCGGTCACATCTGTCACAGGGAATTCACCTGTGAACCTCTTCTTGCTCACCTTCCCTTGATTTGGGTCTCTGAGAAGCTCCATTATTCTCTATCTGGGAATCCCCATGATCCTGCCCTTAGGTCTCAACACCAAAGCCCAGTGCCTCTTCTCCCTTCATCTGGCACATTGATAAACAAAACACACAAGGAAAAATTAGTTGACCACCTGTCCAATATCTGCAGCCATCATCATCCCCAGCAATTTAAACTATAAAGAAAGCAGTACTATGAAGAATAATTAGCATATTTATCTGATTATTTTGGATTATCATAAAAATTATTAGGTTATTTTACCAAGGTTTAGGGCTGTCTTAAAACTGCAGAGAAAGGTGACTAATAGCTCCAAAATGGGAAGTGCTCAGAAGACTGAGCTCTTGAGAACACACGGGAAATTGACTTTTTAGTTCTTACAAGTTACAGGAAATTATGCTTTCTGACCACTTAAAATAGTACATTGCCTTGTTTTTAATAACCATGAGTTCAGAATAACCTGCTATATTTTATTTATAGCATACACTTAGCTATCACTGTGCAACTAGATTCTGATTTTTTGGAGAATGACTAAATGGATTACCAACAAACGGTTTTCTTTAAGTCTTTCCTAAATTGCCTGTTGGAAGTAGCTTCACTTTGATTAATCCAGCATTTTATATGTGTGTGTATTTATTTATATATATATATATTTCATCGTGCTACTTTTTAACTTGTATTTATTGTTACTCATGCCCATTTCCTGTTCCCTACTTAGTGTAAGTGTAGTGAGTAGTATGTTTTCATTATTGTATATTTCTTTTTAAAATATTTATTTGTTTATTTTTTCTCTTTTAAAAATTTATTTACATATAAATTTCACATTTTTGTAATCCCAGGGATTCACCCCCCCCTCACCCTCCCCATCATTCCTCCCCTTTCCCCCCTGCCCAAAGTTATGTGCTTCAGTTTGGTGATTAGCTTGTTTTGAGTTTTCCTCATGGCTTTTGTTTATTTTTTCCCTATATCCCATATATTAGTGAACCATTTGGCTTCTGTCTTTTTCTTTTTGACTTGTTTCTGCTAATATGATTTTCTTCTAAGCACACCCATGTTATCATAAAATCATCAAATTTGTCATTTTTAATTGATGAGTAATATTCCATTATGTATATATACAACATTATTTTTCATCCAGTCATCTGTTTGGGGGCATTTAGGTTGCTTCCAAGTCCTTGCAATTATAAATAGTGCTGTAGTAAAAATCCGAGCACAGGGGTCCCTTTGTACCCACAATGAGGTCTCTTTTGGGTAGATTCCCAAGAGAGCAATTGCTGGGTCAAATGGTAGTTCCATTTTCATTAATTTGAGGGTCCTCCACACAGCTTTCTATAGTGGTTGGATCAGTTTACATTCCCACCAGTAGTGTGAGAGTGTTCCTTTCTCTCCAAATCCTCACCAGCACTTGTTGTTGCCCGTTCTTTGGACGTGGGCCATTCTTACTGGTGTAAGGTGGGATCTCATTGTGGTTTTGATTTGCATTTCCCTGATTGCTAGTGAGGTTGAGCAATTTTTCATGTGCCTGTTGGCCATTTGTATTTCCTCTATGGAAAAGTCTCTTTTTAGTTCTCCCCATTTTTTGAT
>PVHY01009792.1:42161-54734 GCA_004024945.1 Uropsilus gracilis
TTTTGTTTTTTTTTTTTTCTTTTTTTTTTTTTTTTTTTTTTTTTTTTTTTTTTTTTTTTTTTTTTTTTTTTTTTTTTTTAGCCTGTCTTAGTCCAATTTTCTCAGCCCATTTATTGAAGAGGCTATCTTTGTTCCAATGTAAGTTTTTCACTCCGTTGTCAAAGATTAGTTGACTATATATGTGTGGTTTTATTTCTGGGCACTCAACTCTGTCCATTGGTCTGATTGTCTGTTTTTGTACCAGTACTAAGCTGTTTTAATTATTATGGCTTTGTAGTATGTTTGAAGTTTGGAATTTTAATACCTCCATTCTCTTTATTTCTGATCAGGAGGCTTTTTGATATTCAAGGTCTTTTGTTATTCTGTATGAATTTCAATAATTTTTGTTCTATCGCTTTAAAAATGTCATTGGGAATTTTATCAGGATTGCATTGAATTTGTAGATTGCTTTTGGTAGGATGGCCGTTTTGATGATATTAATTCCTCCAATCCTTGAACAGGGAATGTCTTTCCATTTCCTATGTCTTCTTCTATCTCTATTAGCAGTGTTCTAAAATTTTCTTTGTATAGTTCTTTCACATGTTTTGTTAGGTTTCTTGCCAGGTATTTAATTTTTATTTGGTATGATGGTAAATGGGATGGTTTTTCTGATTTCTTCTTCTATTTGACTTTTTGCGTATAGGAAAGCTACTGACTTCTGTGTGTTGATTTTGTATCTAGCTACCTTACTGAACTGGTTTATTATTTCAAGCAATTTTTTTCTGTGGATTTTTTTTGGTTATCTATATAGAGAATTATGTCATCAGCATATAATGATAGCTTCAGTTCCTCTTTACCTGTTTGTATATCCCTTCTATGTCTTTCTCTTGCCTTATTGCTCTAGTTAGAACTTCCAGTACAAAATAATAGTGGGAAGAGTGGGCATCCTTGCCTGGTTCCAGATCATAACTTGAATGATTTTATTTTTTCCCCATTTAGGATGATGTTTGATGTAGGTTTGTCACAGATGGATTTTATAATGTTGAGGTATGTTCCTTTAATCCCTAATTTCCCAAGGGCTTTTATCATGAATAGATGCTGACTTCGTCAAATGCTTTCTCTGCATCTATTGATATTATCATGTGGTTTTTGTTTTTCTCTTTGTTGGTGTGGTGTATTATGTTAATTGATTTCCAGATGTTGAACCATCCTTGTGCCCCTGGGATAAATCCTACTTGGTCATGGTGAATAATGCTTTTTATGCATCGTTGGTTTTGATTTGCCAGGATTTTGTTTAAAATTTTTGCATCCATGTTCACGAGGGAAATTGGTAGTTTTCTTTCTTGGAGCTGTTCTTATTTGGTTTTGGTATGAGTGTGATATTAGAATGTGTTTGTGCTTTATAGAATGTGTTTGGCAGCTTTCTTTCTTTCTCAATTTTTTGGAAAAGCTTTAGTAGTGCAGGCATTATTTCATCTTTGAATGACTGGTAGAATTCATTTGTAAAGCTATCAGGTCCTGGGCTTTTGTTTTTAGGTAGAGTTTTGATGACTGCTTCAATTTCACTGCTTGTGATTTATGTTTATTTAAGTTCTTTGTATCTTCCTTGTTAAATTTTGGAGAGTTGTATCCTTCTAATAATCTGTCCGTCTCATCCAGGTTGTTGTATTTATTTCCATATGGTTGTTATAGTAATCTCTTATTATCCTTTGGATTTCTTTTGTATCAGTTGTAATTTCTCCTCTTTCATTTGTGATTCTGTTTATTTGAATTTTCTCTCTTCTTTCCATTGTGAGCTTTGCAAGGGGCTTATAAATTTTATTTATTTTTTCAAAGAACCAGCTTTTAGTTTTGTTGATCTTCTGGATAGACTTTTTGGCTTCTAGGTTACTTATTTCTTCTTTTATTTTTGTTGTTTCTTGTCTTCCGCTGGCTTTTGAGTTTTTTTGTTGCCCTTTTTGAATTTTTTGAGTTGGTAGATTTCGGGTTTTTTTTGCTTAGTTTCTTGGTTTTTGATATGGGCCTGTATTGCTGTGAACCTTTCTCTTAGATATGCTTTTGCTGCATCCCAGACATTTTGGAATGTTGTGTCTTCTTTGTCAATTGTTTGAAGTAAGTTTTAATTCCTTCTTTAATTTCTTCAATTACCCATTCTTCATTTAGTAGCATGTTGTTCAGTCTTCAAGTGTTTGATGTTTTCTTTTTTCTTGCTTTCTTTTCATTATTGATTTCTAGTTTTATACCCTTATGGTCTGAAAAAAAAAGTTTGTATTATTTTAATCTTTGTGTATTTATTCATGTTTGCCTTGTGGCCTAGTATGTGGTCAATTTTAGATAATGATCTATGTGCATTTGAGAAGAAGGTGTATTCTTTTCCTTGTGGGTGTAGCATACTGTAGATATCTATTAGGTCCATTTTGTCTAGGTCTTCTTTTAAGGCTTTTGTGTCCTTGAGTAGCTTTTGTTTATTTGATCTGTCCTTTTTTGAAAGTGGGGTGTTGAAGTCTCCTCCTACGTATGTGTTTTCATCTATATTTGTTTTCAGTTCTCTTAGCAGCTGTCTTATGAATCTTGGTGCACCCTCATATGGTGAGTATATGTTGATAATTGTTATGTCTTTTTGGTTGGTTGATCCTTGACCCATTAGGTAGTGACCCTCTTTATCCTTTGTCACTTTTTTATTTTGAAATTTGCTTTGTCTGCTAAAAGAATGGCCACCCTTGCCTTTTTTTGGGCGCCATTTGCTTATAGAATTGTTTTCCATCCTTTTACCTTCAATCTATGCTTGTCTTTTGGGATCAGATGTATTTCTTGGAGGCAACAGAATGTTGGGTTCTATCTTTTAATCCAGTCTGCAACTCTGCATCTTTTGATTGATGAGTTTAGCCCATTGACATTTAGAGTAATTATTGATGTTTGAGCTTCTAACAATGTGTTCCTGGTGGTCATTTGGGGTTCTGTTTTAGTTTCTTCTTTCTTTTCTTTTTATTATTCACTTTTTTTTATTCTTCTGCAGATTTCGATCTTAGGGCTTCTTGCAGGAGTTCTTTGAGTGGGGATTTGGTGGTAGCAAATTTCTGGAGGCTTTGTTTGTCTGAGAAGGTTCTAATTTTTCCTTCATAGAGGAAGAACAAATTTTCTGGGTAGAGTATTCTTGGTTGGCACTTTTTGTCTTGAAGTGCTTTGAAGATGTGGCTCCATTCTCTCCTTGCTTGGAGTGTCTCTTCTGAGAAATCTGAGGTCAGTCTAATAGATTTTCCTTTGTAGGTTATCTGTTTCCTCTCTCTTGTTATTATAATTTTTTCTTTTTTTCTTTATCTTTGACTCTTGAAAGTTTTACTATGATGTGTCTTGCTGTGTTTCTTCTTTCATTAAGTAGTTTGCTGTTCTTTTTGCTTCCTGTATGTCTATTTTCATTTCTTTCTTCAGGTTTGGGAAATTTTCCTCCATTATTTCGTTGAAAAGCCTTTCAGATCCTATGTTTTTCTTTTCTCCTTCTGGGATTCCAATTACTCTTATATTTGTTTTCTTTAGGGTATCTGTCAGATCTCTGATCTT
This sequence comes from Uropsilus gracilis, assembly GCA_004024945.1. Classification (NCBI taxonomy): domain Eukaryota; kingdom Metazoa; phylum Chordata; class Mammalia; order Eulipotyphla; family Talpidae; genus Uropsilus; species Uropsilus gracilis. The sequence continues at coordinate 45,699 of PVHY01009792.1, forward strand.
TTTCTGTCTTCTTACTTTGTTTTTCTCTCATTCTCTTTCTTCATTCCCTCTACTTCTGTATCCTCTAGTGTGCTGATTCATTCTTCTATTTCTTTTAATCTGCTTTCCTGGCTCTTCCCTGCATTTTTTTAAGAGGGTTTGACTTTTATTCTTTAAGCATTGTAAAACTCTATATAAATGACTATATAAGTGTGATTAGGTCAATATTTCTTAAGCAACATGAACATTGGGGTTGCTTAGGTGCTTAGAATTTTCACATTTTCTTTGGGTTCCCTGCATTTTTGAGCTTTTCTACTGCTCCTCTTATACACTGTATTTCCTACAGCTTCTTATTTAGGGCTTGAATTTCATTTTTCTGTTTGTCAATGATATTGCTCATTTTGCTCCATTCTTTTCTATACTTTTCTGCTACTTCTTTTAGTTCATTGAAAGCTTCTAACCTCTTACTTCCTCCTTTCCCTCCCTCTTCCTTGGCCTCTTTGAGTGCTTTTATCATGTTGATTCTGAATTCTTTGTTTGACATATGGAGCATTTCTTCCATGTTGTCCATGTTGGTTTCTGCAGATTGTTTATCCTTTGTTGGTGAGTTATTTTTCTTAGGACTTGCTTGAGTATTTGTATTTTTCCTTCTTCCTGTGTTTTCCTTTTGAACTTGCTCTACGTATTTTTCCTTCTTCCTGTGTTTTCCTTTTGAACTTGCTCTACGTATTGAGTGACTACTGCTCTAGTATTAGATGACATATTGATGTCTATCTAGTTGTGGTTAACTCTGCCTTTGTGTTTTTGCTGCTGTGGTGATTATATCTTGTTTCAGTTGGCTATTTTGGGGGACAAGTTCCTTTTCAGAAAGTGGATGTGGTGACTAGATGTGGTTTCTAATGTATTGTCTGTCTTCTTTCTTTGTTGTTTCTCCTCTTTCAGATTGATGGTTTTTAAATATTTTTTAGTGCCTGAGTGTCGAGGGCTTGTCGTGTAACCCTTTTTGACTGGGTTGTCTTGACATTCTTGGGTAGTGAGTGTCCTTGGTTTTCAAGACCCCCCTGGCCTGGTGAGGTGTGAGCTTGTCTCCACTAAGTTGGATTTCCCTGGGCTAGTATAACTCAGTCTGTGCCTCAGCTTGAGCCCCCTGGGCTGTTGGGGTGCAAGCTCATTGCCTCCAAGTTGTCTTTTTCTGGGCCAGTAAAAGAGTCCACACCTAGCCTGAATGGCAGGGGCCCACCCTATCTCCCAGGTGCATTACCTTGGCAACTGGAAGTTGTCTGGTGCTGGCTGGAGTTCTCACCTGAACCCCCCCAGGTTGCTGGGGTGTGAGCTCATCTCCACTGAGTTGGATTTCCCTGGGCCAGTAAAACTTAGTACATGCCTCAGCCTAGCCCCACTGGACTGTTGGGGTACGCATTTGTCATTTCCAAGTTGTCTTTCCCTGGGCCAGTAAAACTCAGTCCATTATTGTATATTTCATGCATATTTTATATTTCCAGTATTCAGAAATGTTTTAGTGATTAAACACCCAATTAGACATACTAATTTGTTTGTCTATGTGTCCATTGACCATCCATGCATCCATGTATCCATGCATCCATCCAATTTTTTAATCATAATGGTCTAACAGAAGAGGTATTGTAAAATACTATTTAAGAATGCAAGTTCTGGAATCTCAGTTTTACTATATAAATTGAAAGATGAAAAATTAAATAATAAATATGTTTATTTCATAAAAATTGAATGCATGAATACATGCAAAGTTCTTAGTACTATACTGGTTCATAGTTAGCACTCAGTATATGTTGTTCTTAATTAAATAAAAAGGGAAAATGCCTATTTTTCAGACTGTTGGGTGTTGAGAGGTTGTAACTTATACTGAAGACTGGGTCATAAAGGTTTCTTGGAGTAATGATTCCTGAGCTATATAGTCCAATTAAATCTGAAATGTAGCTAGTTAGCTGTATTAATCAATGAAGACATATTAATTCTGTATGTGTAATTAAGCAAAATAGGAAAAAGACAAATTGATAAAATATATCTTTCAATGTAGTTTTAGAGGTTGAGGTTGTATAGAACTTTCTTGGTATTTATATCATTTTACAAAAGAATTGGGATTCCAGGGTGATGTAAGATACCAGTCATGGTGCAACCCAAAAGAAGGACCTTGTCTGAATAGGGTACAAAGGTGGGTGTGTTCAGAATCATAATTTTGGTTGTGGTCAGAATCCATGTGGTTCACTGCTAGATCCCACTAGTTTTGTAGAGTGGGGTCTGAAAACCTGTCACTTGAAATCACCTGATAGCTGAGAGAACTTAGGAGGGAAGTGGAGACTTTCTATGTACAGGGCACCTTGATTTAGGGGGAAAGTATGAAAACAATCCTTGTAAATGAAAAGGTGTGGATCCATTGGTTGAAGCACTCTTCAGCAGAGCCCCACCTGCAGTAGATGAGATTTTACAATGGAGCACAGAGTAAGCAATGACAGACAATTGAGTCAGCAACATCTGATTCATCTACTATGCAAAGAATGGAAGGTAAAGAAAGATGCCTCCATGAATACTCCATATTTAACATGAATAAAATTCAATTCAATTTTCTTCCTTGTCTTTCTTTTAATCAGTCATTCTTCCCATTATCTTCAGATTATCATTGGTAGACCTATAATTGTTGATAATACAATATCCAACTATACATCTTGCTATCTTAACTTAGTTACTTTCCCTGACCTCCTTTGACCTAGCTATGTAGAAATCTCACAAGCTGTATTTCTTCCAACCCACTGTGCCACTTGCCCTGGTACAGGTGTCAACTTTTGGAAACATTGCACTAACTTTCATATCCCTTCTCTATAATTTTAGTCCCTTCTCTATCTTATATTATCTTTTATTCAGAGCTAGATGGCAGCTAACAGTGTTTCCACACCACCTCTGTCATAACTACTCAGTTCTGTCTTTCAAACATGAAAGCAGCCACAGATGATATACAAGCAAATAGATGAAGCGGCATCCAATAAACCTTGAACTCTAACTATTAAAGTTTTAATTTCATATTATTTCCATGCGACATGACATATTATTCTTCTCTTTATTTTAAAGGCTTGCTGAGAAGCGTATAAAGTTATTCTTAGCTCACAGGCTGCAGAAAAATAGATGTAACCCATGGTCTAGTTTTCTGGCTAACTTTATGCTGTCACAAGTGGCCTTTCCAACAAAGCAGAAAAAATCAAGCTCAGATTGTTTGGAGCACGCCTGCCCCGTGGCTGCCCAAGTGTCTGCAACTTATGTTTGTATTCTCATCTCCAACCTTTTCCCCTGGCTCTGATGTTCTTTATGTTTTGCACTGTGTTGTCATTTGTGATTCTGCAAATTCTCAGGGACTTGAACACCTGTATGCTCTGCCACATGTTATTCTGTCAGAAAAAATTCCATTATTTGTCTAATTAGCAGACTTCTGTGAAGCATGCATCAAATAAAACTGTCTTATTTTTCTGAATCCATAATTTATCAGAATTCATTTCTCTTTCATTTGTATTTTCTTCCATAGAAATGAAACCCTGTTGTTAAAATTTCCATCAAAATTCCTTAGTTTTTTTATTTTTCTTGGTCAGAAGCTTCTCATGACAAAGAAAAGTGTTCATTAAGTCTTTAGAAAAGATAGATGGCATCCATATGATCCACTGTTGCTAAGTTGGCACAATCATTTTATTTCTCAAGTTATGCATGATTTTCATAATAAGATACGTCAATAACCAAATCACAAAAACAAACTAAAAAAATGTGGTGTCTCCCTTTCTGAATCATTAAATTTTAGAGTTGTTTTTAAGTTTTTTTCTGAGGATTTTCTTATTCTTGCTTTATCTATGCTGGAAAATAGTCCTTTAATTTGATGTACCTGGTACACACAATATTGATCTTATCTAGAAAATCATGAGTTCTCTCACATTGTAACTTGAAGGCTTGTATGAATAGTTCCAATTTATGTTCTGTGTTGATATATGCCTCATTTTAGCTAGAGGTGAGTATTTTTCTTCAAAATTTGTCTGAGTGAAAAGAAGATATAAGTCAGAGAAGTAACACATTCAGCTTCTAATAGTCACATACACATTAGTTTGAACTAGAGAGAGAAAAAAGAACTTCAATGTGGAGAATTTTGAACACCTAAAAATCCTAAACTCTCCTGGAGTTGAATAAGATGAATTTTTGGAACATCATCATAATATGTCATATTTTATTGACTATCAATATAAAGTAATAAATTAGAGTGGCTTTTCTATCTTTTCAACATGCAATGTCCCTGAATATTAAAAGTCTTGAATTCAATTTGCTTATAACTGTAATTTTTTTATTTATGTAACAGAATGCTGCAACTTTCAAGTAAGATAAACCCTATAATTACTAATAATGTTTTATATGAAATAATGTTTTATATGAAAAGGCCAGGCATGGTGGTGCATGCCTGTAAGCGTCAGCCTAGGAAGACACAGCAGGAACCAGGGGTCACGGTTCGAGTCCCGCTCAGGGCAACATAGTGAGACCTAGTTCCAAAAAAATATCTGGGTGTGATCGTGTGTGCCTGTAATCCCAGCTACCTGGGAAGCTGAGGCTGGGGATTGCTTGAGTCCATGGTACTCTGGGCAACGTGAACCTGTGGTTCCATGGGCAAAAATAGCAAGACCTAGTCTCAAAAAAAAAGAAAAATAAATCCTCTATCAATTTTCCTAGTCACTGGGGAAATTCTCATTAATTCTCCTAGGAAGCATTGCATAGTGTTTATTTTTTGTTATAATCTGTATTGTTTGACATGGAATGATTGTCAAAATTTATCAATGAAACTTTGATATAACAAATTTTCAGTATATTTCTTGGTCTTAATTTCAAATATGCTTAAAATACCAAATATTTATCAAACAACCACTAAGTGGACTAAAACTTTATTGGGTATTATATCAGGTAAACATTTGTTATATTTCTCTCCTTTGCCTCTAGTTCATCTTTGTAATATATTTATAATGTATTGGGCCCTTTAAATCTGTCTTTATCTATGGAGCAATTTTCTACTTAGAGCATCAATGACTTATATAAGAAAATCTCCTATTTGAATAGGGTTTCAAAGCATCACTGTATAAAACCAAGACAGATTGTTTTATATATTAGGTCTTAGATTGCATATTAGTGTCCCTCTGGGAGAATTTGATCATATGAGTAGTTACATCACTTGCTTAGGGCCACAGCTGTCCTGGATATGCCGGTGAGAACATTAGAAATTAATCTTGTAGCTAAAGCTTAGTGTATCACATTGAATTACTGTTTATAAGTCTCAGAATATTTAAAAAAAACAGAAAAGGAAAGAAAAAGAAAATACTTTCCTGGTTAAATTCCCTGACAGTACTGTCAATGAGGTGTTGAAGTTTTTAAATTAGTCCCTTATCAGCCCTATAGATGTGATCCAAGAGCTTCGGTGGAATATTTTCATGTCTCCTTTTAAAAACAAAGTAAAGTTAGTCCCACTGGCAACTGATAACTTCCTGAGAGGCTATAAAAGGATGAGCAACAACACATGCTTTTTTTAAGTGTGTTGACTAAAATCTGAAAGAATAGCAAGCACACATTTTATGAGGTTTTCATGGATGCTGTGCATCCCCCAAATGCACCATTTATGTTATGAACCGGGGCTTTTGCCTGATGTTGATTCATTGTAAATCTATACCATGAAAAACTACAATAAAATACCATGGGGAAATGCCTTGAGAAAGTCAGCTGAGAATAATATACTCATATTTGTGGTTCCTCATTTCATTACTAGTCAACAAACTGATACATGTTGTTCATATCCAGGAAAAGTAGATTAGCAAAAGAAATGGATTAAAAGCTGTTTATACATCTCATATATTATCATTGGTAGGTTGTCTCTATTTAAAATTATATAGTTACATGAACTCATTGCTCTTGAATTTTTTATTGATTGCACACACACACATATATAATACATCATTGTCTATTCTGAGGTTCTCTCATCACCGTATCACCAATGCACAATCTTAATCTCTTGTACCCCCTCCCCTAAACCTTAACCCTCTCCCCCTGTCTTGCTTTATGCTAGAAGGAATCGTAAGCAGAAATAAGTCAGAAAGAAACAGAGAAATAGAGGATGGTCTCACTTACATGAGGGATATAAGGAAAACAAACAGACAAGAAAATTTTAAACTGCCAACAGAACTGAATCATGAACTAATTTTTTAACATTTAAAAATTTTTCTTAGAGTGAGATATATTTACCATCTAACTTTATATCATTTTGAGTGTACAACTTATTAATAATATATGCATATATCGGGAGAAAGTTTGGTTGACATTCATTACTATACATAGTTAGTTCAACTATGTTTTTTTGTGATGAGAATTAAAAAAATACTATTTTTTAATTGCAGTAGCTTTGGTTTACAGCACCAGGTATGAGTTAAGGATACAGGGTTTCTTCACTCAGATGTATGTCACCACAGCACACTAACACTCTGTTACAACACTTGGCCTCCTTCCTTTGTTTCTATCTTCAACCCTTCCCACTTCTAATAGCTTAAATTTTTCAATTTATTTTCAGTATTTGTTTTGTATTAGTTTGGCTTGTTTCCCACATGAGTGAACTCACCCACTATTCATTTTTCTACTTCATTCTTATTTCACTTAACATAATCTTTTTCCAGTTCCATCCATGTTGTTGCAAATGGCAAGTGGTCATCTAGCCATCTTTTTTTTTTTTTTAATAGCTGAGAATTCCATTGCATCCACAGACCTTATCATCTTAATCCGTTCAACTGCTGGTGGGCAGTTAGATTGTTTCCACACCTTGATTATTGTAAATAGTGCTTCAGTTAACATAGGTTTGCACATATCCCTTCAAATTAGTATTTTTGTACTTTTGGGTAGATTGGGTAATAGTGGAATTACTGGATCATATGATAATCTGTTTTTTAATATTTTGAGAAACTTTCTAGGTTTTCCTTAGGGATTAGGCATACTCCCAACAAAAGTTTACAAGGATTCCCTTTTTTTTTTTCATGTCCTTATCAACACTTGTTAAATCTTTTTTTTTTTTTTTGGTATGGGCCATTCTCACAGATGTGGTATGGGTCATTCCCACATCATGGTTTGTTTTGCATTTTCCTGTTGATAAATTATGATGAGCATTTGTCTCAGATGCATATTGATCATTTCTATGTCTTCTTTAAAGAAGAGCTTTATGCCCATATTTTGGATTGGGTTATTTGCTATTTTTTGTTCAAGTTGTGAGTTCTTTGTAGATCTTGAATCTCAGCCTCTAGTCAGATATATAATGTGCCATTTTTTTCTCCTATTGTAATAGGGGCTTTTTTTTTTGAGACTAGGTCTTGCTATTTTTGCCCATGGAACTGCAGGCTCACATTGTCCAGGGTACCATGAATTCAAGCAATCCCCAGCCTCAGCTTCCCAGGTAGCCAGGATTACAGAAATACGCCACCACATCCAGCTATTTCTTTTGGAACTAGGTCTCACTATGTTGCCCCAAGCGGGACTTGAACTGTGATCACTACACCCCACCGTGGCTTCCTAGGCTGCTGCTTACAGACATGTGACACCATGCCCAGCCTTGTAATGAGAACTTTTAAGGATTACTCTTAGCAACAGAACCAATTGTTTTGCAACAAATATACCAAATTAGCATTGATTACTATGAAAAGAGAGTGCTTTAAAGTATTGACATTACAGAAATGTCATGAAGCTTTCTGATATTTAATTAATTCTATAATAAATATGCAATGAAATGAACATTCTCTAGTAAATCTTCAGATTTTGTGATTTGAAACAAATTAATTTTAATTTTATACATACATACCTACATACATATAGTATTTCAGAAACACATTGTTTAAATGCTAGGAGCTGGACTATCTGAATAATGTGAAATCCAAGTCAATTTTCTAGTTTTAGACTGCATTATTTAAAAGTTATCCCAAGCTTCTTTAATAAATGATGCTGGGAAAACGGAACCATGGCAGGCAAAAAAAAAAAAAAAAGAACCAAGACAACTCCCTCACATCATGTACAAAAACCAACTCAAAATGGATAAAAGACTTGAATGTGAAATCTGAAACCATAAAATAGATTGAGGAAAATTTGGGTAAAACACTCCAAGACTTACACTTCAGAAACTCCTTTCAGAAAACATCTACAGACAGTAAAAAAAAAAATTAAGGAAAACATAAACAGCTGGGACTAAGTCTAACTAAATAGCTTCTGCACAGCAAAAGAGACAATAATCAAAACACAGGGTGTCTAATTCAAAAAGACACCTGTACCCGGATGTTTTTTACAGTGTTATTTGCAATAGTCAGGATTTGAAAGCAATGCAAATGCCCCCAAATAGATGGATGGTACAGAAAGTTGTGGTATATGTACACAATGGGATATTATTCACCAATCAAAAAGGACAAGCATGTCATTCTTGGCAACTTTGATGGAGCTAGAAGGAATTATGCTAGCAGAACTAAGCCAGAAAGAAAAAGAGAAATACTGGATGGTTTCACTTGTTTGAGGGATAAAGGGAAAACAAACAGACAAGAAAAATTTAAACCTAACTTTCAGCAGATTTGAAGTATAGAGCATGAGAGGGGGAGGGGAAAATTAGGGATGGTAGGGGCACAGAAGACTCAGGATGATTCACTGTTGATAAGGTGGTGGGAGAATTTGGGGCAGATAATGATGTAAAAAACTTAAAAAAGAATAGATATTGCACTAGTTAAATAGAATTACATGATGAAATTTATTGACACTGATATTTTATGATGAACATCAACCATTACCATTAAAAAAGTTAGAAAGCTCACTAAATGCCTTCTCTGTGACTTGGAAAAACTTGCTTTCTGAGTCTTCAGAAATTGTACTTTATACTGCTGATAGGGTCCTGTATCCTCTATAAACACTGTATCTCAACTCCAGTCACTGCCTTCCTCAGGAGCACATGATTTTATACATTCTTTTCCTTCCCCTCCCCTCCCCTTTCCTCCCTTCTCCCTC
>PVHY01009793.1:0-54573 GCA_004024945.1 Uropsilus gracilis
CTTTGGTAGTATAGCCATTTTGATGATGTTGATTTTTCTGATCCATGTACAGGGAATGTCTTTCCATTTTTTTACATCATCTTCTATTTCTTTTAATAATGTTTTATAGTTTTCTTTGTATAGGTCTTTTACGTCTTTTGTTAGGTTAATTCCCAAGTATTTGATTTTCTTTGGTGCAATGGTAAATGGGGTGTTTTTTGTAATTTTTTCTTCTTCTGATTGATTCTTTGCATATATGAATGCTGTTGATTTTTGCGTGTTGATTTTGTATCCAGCTACCTTACCAAAGGAATCCGAATAGGGAACAACGAAATAAAGTTATCATTATACGCGGATGATATGATTCTCTATGTAGAGAACCAGAAAAATCAACAGAAAAACAGACAAATGATTTTTAGTACAAGAGATTCTCTCTTACCCTGTTTCAGTTCCCTTTTGCTGTTTGTGTGCTTCTTGTTTAATGCATACATGACTTCAGGCTAGTGGTGCTTTGTGGCCTCCATTGTATGTAAGGATCCTTTGTATGACTGGCTCCTTATTGCTTCCCAGAGCTCCTCCCTGGTTAATCATCTCAGTTGGCTTTTGGAGACCATGGTTCATACCCATATGCATGGAGGAAATCAGAAATAGGAAGCTGATTATTATTTATATTCATAGTAATACAAAATAGCACCTTCCTCTTATAGTATTAACCTTTATCTATTAATTTTTTACAAGTTCCACTTGCTTTAGTGTCATCTAGTCAAAATTGAAACCATAAATTGTCAACCTATGATCAAAATTTTCCTGATTGTCTTTCCTGTGAATTATTAATTGTTCTTACATATTGAAGTGGTTGAAAAAAATCAAAAGAGTAACAATATTTTAGGACACATGGATATATATGTATATATATGTGATAGGGTGCACTCCCCCTGTGCCATTGTGCCATTGTCTCTTGCGTTACAATTGTTAATGTTACTAAGAGCTGAGTAAGATTTGAATTAACACACAGGCCTGATAGGGCTTGCTACCTCAGGAGTTCTCTTGGTGGGAAATAAGGAGGAAAATAAATAAGGTGGTAAATAAAGAGGTTTGAAACAAAAAAAGGGGGGGTGGATTGGAATTCTGATTTTGATACTGATTCAGGTTTGGTTTCTGCCATTTTGTGGGATGAAGATGTGAACCATGAGAGCTTGGCTATGTGGCCAAGGCCTAGGGCCTGTAGCCTCTGGCAGGCACAAGCTAGGAACATGTATGTTAAAGGCAGTTAAGTAGTTAGGAGATTTGAACTCTGTGTTGGAGTTTGTTTTGCTGAGTTTGGCTTGTGTCTGGAAGAGGCCATGTAAAAGTCAGGCCTGAAAAGAAATTCAACTTTGCTGGGTCCAGTACCATGAAGTTTCTTCTACTACCTGGAGGACAAGGAGAAGACAACATGGAGGAGCTGGAGAACGCCAAAGGAAGATATCTTTGAAAATGCGGAGATGAACTCTGATGTTGGTGAGATGATCAGGACTGAGAGACTGAGGATTTTTAGGCAATCTGGGAAAGGACTTTGGACAATGTTGAGAAAGGTTTTGGACAATGTTAAAGTAATCGGAGTTTTACTTACATGTTCCTTTTGTAGTAATTAAGAAATCACTTTATTAGAAATAAATTAGTCTGCACTCTGAGAGTCTTGCTTTGACTTGGAATTTTGGTGAGAAGGCTGGGGATGTTGGAAAGAACCCTTGGAAGCTTAGAAGAGGGTAAATTGAGGCAAACTAATTTAAAGGTTAAACTGTGTTTCTAAGTTTTTCTTCTTTAGGCCTAAGAGAGGGGAAGAAAGCTGAGAGAAACTGGTAGCTGATTTTTGAATACCAATAGTAGGTGAACAATGAAAATGCTAACTAACTGTTTTGAGCCTGCTTCTAGAGAGAAGCAGGCAGAGGTGTTTCTAATTTAAGGCAAAAAGTCTTTTTTTTTCATATGGAGATATATATATATATATATATATATATATATATATATATATATATATATATACATACACACACTTAGGACACATAGATATGAATGTAATTTATGTTTTAGTGTCCATAAGTAAAATTTTATTGGGATTAATGCTTTCATTTATGTGCTATCTAAAATTGATATGACACTATTTTGACAAAGCTATCTTGTAAAACCTGAAACATACTCTACCCTTTACAGAAATATTTGCCATTCCTTATTTAAACAAATTTTGAAATTTACTCATTAAGTAGTCAGTTTTTAACTAAAGAGTACGATTCTCCAGGGCAGGAATGGTATTTTGATCATTGTTACAACTTTGCAGGTTAGCACAGTGACCAACAATAATTATTCAGTGATTATTTTGGCAAACATTTACAATGATCCAGATTACAATCTTCAGAAGCATATTTATTATATGATATCAAAATTGGAGAGCCTTGCCAAGGGGTAAGAGGGGCATATCTTTTCTTCCTTACTGTCCTCTTCCTTTATGGAGCACACAGAATCAGACTGCAATCTAGTTTTTAACTAATCACTAAAATTTGGAGCAAATCATGTTTTCAATAATTGGGTAACTTGTTTTTAAAATGATGTTCTCATCTCAGATGCTTTGTAATGATTATATATTGCTGCATACATAATACTGAAACCTGGTGATGTAACAATAACCATTTTAATATATTGTGCAGTTTTATTGGTTAGGAATTCAGGAAGGGGTAAGCTGGTTGATTCTTCTGTTCCAGTGGTGTTTAGTTGATGTCTGGGTTGCTCTGATGGGTCATGTGCCAGCTCCTTGTTGGGAATGGCTGGAATGTGGGGCTCACCTCTTCCTCTCCATTTGGTTCCATACCTACCAATAAGGTTGTTAACCTTCTAACAGCACAATTCAGAACTTCTCTAAACTAATGTGGAAACTACCAATTCTCTTAGTATATAACCCAGGGTGTTATTCCTGCCACATTCCTCATCCAATAATTACCAGCCAGTCCAGATCCAAGGGAAGGGAAAAATACCCTACCTCTCAAAGGGAAATATAATCAAAGAATTCCTGTCTATATATAATCTGCTATGGGCTCCATTTACTTTGATTTCTTAATTCTAATAATCCCAACAAGTAGAATGATGTCCTCCTATCTCCTCCTAATTTTATCTTTTAAAAGCTATTTTTTAGAGTCTTATCTCTGAGCTCTGTAACTGTCAGGTATCTAGGTAAGACCGTTTCAGACCAGCCAAAGCTATGAAGAATTAGCCAAAGTGCAATGCATGTTTTTTCCAGAAAGTGAAGCAGCCCTCAAACCATCCACTTGGTCCCCTAAAATACCTACAATAGGCTCTAAGAGGTGTGTAAGCTTACTTTGGATCCCAACTATGTAAGAAAGTTCTAAACTTCATTCCTTTATCTATAATGACTTCTTAAATATTACAGTTTGGAAGATATGTCAGTTTCTTCCTTTTCATTGTATAAGAAAATCAGTACTGCTGCTTCTGAATACAAGTAAGTACAATGGTTAAGCCAAGATAGTGTCAGCTCGGGACCTTTCTTTTCATCTCTGCCATCTTTCACTCATGGATGTTCACTAGCAGCTGTTCTTTTTGACTGTAAAGTCTTATTTTCTAAAGATGATTTTTTTAGGTTCATTCTCTGACCTGAAATTAGAAATCAAAGATATGTACCCATGTCAAAGGATGCCTTCCGCATATGAATGAATATAGGGTGGACAATCTCAGTATTTTTTCTAACAGAAATAATTTCTCAAGCATTTGCTTGCTTGTATTATGGAGTGTTGGAGAGAAGAGCTAGTTGCTTACAAAGCACAAGAACTTGTATGACAGACATGCAGGATAGCAATATTATGTTCTATAATACTTTATGAAATTGGAAGGTATTTAAATCAAAGTTATATTTCTCCACCAACGAAGATAATTAATTACATATTAATGACATTGAGGCCATCAAAAGATAAGGATTTTGAAGCAAACTACAAATATTTTGAGGGAAAAAAAGAGATCAAGCATTATAAAAATCAAGTATTGAGAAGCTGCCTTATGATGCTGAATACTATCAAGAAGGAAAAAAGCAGAAAAACATTGCTTCATAGAAAGCCATTTTGTCAAAACACTAAAATTACTCTTCTGGTGAAGTCTGACCATGGATACTTTTTCAGGTCTCTGAAGACGAGATGCTGCTGGTTTATTGCTTCATTGTATCATAAAGCCTGTATATATATATATATATATATATATATACATATATATATCATAAATGTATGTATATGTATATATATGTATCATACACATATCATATATGTATCATACATATATATGTATCATAAAGCCTGTATATATATGTGTGTATGTGTGTGTTCCATATATATGTATGTATATATTTTTATATACACAAAAATATTGTTTTTACCTTCTCATCTCAGAGCTCTCTATATTTATAATATAAAAATATTTTATACATATATTATAATAAAACATGGGCCTCTAACTAAAAGGAGGATTCTAAACTCTTTCATGATCTTGGAAACTATATTTCTTGTTCTCAGAGCTCTAGGTCACACACTGCCAAAGTAGTTCGTTTTCCTGTGTGTCTTCTGAGGTATTTTTTCTTGTGAAGGGGCCTATTGACTGAAAATAAATTCTATCCCATAGTTATAAATGGAGACAGCAAAGTGCTTTATAATTCAGTGGAGAACTAAAATGTTAGTAGTTCTTCTTCAGGGATCTGAAAATTCTCTGTGGTAACACCTTGCCAGGAGTAGACTTTTGGTATTTAAGATGAAATACTTTTCTGTGAAGCATTTATTTTTTTCTTTTTCTTCATGGTGAAGTAGATAGTTGTAGAATACCATCTTGACATTTGTTTTTTGTAGTTCTTGGCATTATTTTTCCTTAAAGAAAAATTACTGTTACTGCTACTGGTGGATTCTCCCCACTAACTCACTGCTTAACTCTGTAATCAGCACCCCTGTCCTGCAGTGTGGAGACTCTGGAAATCCCCTAACATCCTTTCTTGACAAAAGTATGTCTGATTGCCTACCCACAAAGTTTTTTTTCTCCTAATCTGGACATCTCTAAGTTATTGTAGCACATATAGCATTTCAGAATTTGACATCCCAAAGAGAACTGTTTTCAAGAGCTGGTTTCTCTCTGATAGTCTTCAATCTCTTCCGTCTCATTTCTTCTTTGCTGCATGGGACTCTTAACAGAAATGATAGCGTGGTATACAGATTTGAACAGAGACCTTTCAGTGGGGAAGTGGTCACAAGTTACTTCAAAGAAGTTCTTTCAATTTGGGAAGAAAGTCTTGGAGTTCTAGAACTTCTTCTCTGGGGTCCTAAGTGGATTCACCAGAACCCATGTTTACAGCACAAGGAATTTTTAAAAAGCAAGCTTCTAGTTCTTTAACATTTAGTGAAAATATGATTTTAAGGGGGTCAACAAAATTATTAATTTTTTCAGATATAGTTCTACATTTTCTTCTGTTCAAGTTATTTTTAGAAGTTGAGTGTGTATAATTCATTCTACTTGTTAATTGGAAAATACATCTCATTTTTGGTTCTTTTGCATTTAAGAGGATAAGAGAGCAATAAATATTTTGCAAACACATGCTACACAACAGACAAGAATCAGTAATTCGGTCAGTCCATTTGATGCCAAGGAGAAGTAAAGCCAATGATTGCTGAGGTAATCAAAATTCAGGCCAACTGAACAATTAATAGCAAACCTGGGTTAAGGAAACATGACCAGTTATAGGACTGGATTATTCTTCAGAAGAGGGCTACATTTTAAGATAAAAGATTAGCAGGAAAAATCTTGTTTATGAGACAAACTATATAAAGTTGCTTCCTTCTCAGTAATAAAATTCTCAAAATATCCTTGTTCTAAGATACAATCAGTTTTCAATCATGATTGGGGGCGACCATGGTAAAAGATCACAACACGTGCTGATAAACATGGAGAGATGGAATGTATAAAGCTAGCTAAGATAATAACGATACTTCTTGGATAGTTGGGGAAATGTTTGAGCATTTAATCAATGAAGTAAATGTAAATTACAAATTATGACTTAATTGTCTTCTGAATGTACAAAACACATATTCTTATTATGACAATGTGAATTTCCTGGACTGAAGCTTTTCTTTTTCTTTTAGGTTAAGTGGTGTCATAAGTTTTAAGTTACAAAAGAGGATGAGTGCTTTAGATTTCAGAAATGACTGGAGACTATAACGATTTCCTAGTTATAGGAGGGAAAGGGGAAAGGACTTATGCAGTGATTCTTAGCTTGTTATTTCTGAACTCTTGGCAGTTGAAGAACTTTAAAATTAATTGGTAATTAAAGTAAATAAAAACTTAAAAATTCTGATTACAATAATACTAAAAGCAACAACAAAATTAGAATTTATTAAGTGCTTTCATTGTGCCTATATTTTTCATTTACTAATTCATTTTATTCTCATCACTCCCTGAAGGTTTGACTTGATTATTTGCACCTTACGGGATGTCAGAACTGAGACTTGAAGTGCAATGACTGGTGCTAATCACAGAACAGGGCAGACCTAGTCTAACTTTCTGTCAGTGTGACTCCAAAGTCCATAACTTGGGGATACCAGGTCACTGAAGTAACAACATGCTTTCTTCACCTTATTATATCCATTTAGGGCTGGCTGTAGAAGAGGATCAGTTTAAAGAAGTGACAAGTAGTTGCAAAGTCATGATTTTGGAGCCCTTTGCGGTCATTCTGGTTGTGGGTAAGTTATGGTTTCCTGGGTGCACACTGTCTTGAGCCTAGTTTTTATTCTTTCTGAGTTCTCATGGTGGGGTATGATTGCAGAGATATTCCCCTGGTGTGTGTGTGTGTGTGTGTGTGTGTGTGCTATTCATAATTGCAGTTTTAAGCTTTTCTATATTTGTCAGCATAATCCTATGTCTAAACCACAGGACAGGAAAAAAGGCTCAGAACTGGTACTAATTAGGGACTTCCCAGAGTAGGTAAATTCCAGTCTATATTGGGCTATCATTGCTTCTAGCAGCTGTAAATGAGATATAAGCTCACTGCCTGGACTGTACCTTCAGTATTGTTACTCTTAACCAGGGGAACTTTGTCCCCAAGAACAGCATTGGGAGGCAAGATGAGGTTTATTTTTTATTTTAATTTTTTTAAATTTTGTAATTATCTACAGTATTGGTCACAGTTGTATGGTTATATTTTGCTCTTTATTCCCCACTCCCCCCCCTCCCTTCTTCTCCCCTCTGGTCTCTCCAACTCTTCTCGCTGAAAGTTGTTGGTCTATGTTAGGCCAGCTGGTATTTTCCTTTTCTAGAACTATGTTTTTCCTGGGTGCAGACTTGCACTCCTGGACAGCAACAGATGAGGCTGCTCTGATCTCCAGGAGTAGATGAGGCAGATGGTCAGGCCGAGCATGTCAAGAACTTGTTGTAGGGCAGACACATGGTATGTTTCTGCAGATCCTTTCTGGTGTCTGTCACCAGTTGCTGGTTCTGTGCCATAAAGTTCTGATATCTGGGAATATCTGATATCTGGGAGTTGGGAATCCAACTTGCAGCCACCAATGATGGAGGTGTACCCTGCTGGGGCAGACTTCTCTAGGTGGTTGGTCCAGTTCCTCTCTTCTTTCCTGTTAACAGTGGTATGATGAGTTTTTCTGGCATCTAGTGGGTAGAACCCAGAGATACTGATATTTTCTACCTGATCCAGTAGTGCCAAGTTTGAGAACCTGTACTAGTAAAGCACCTTGGAAACGAATATCCCTTTTGCACAGTTTTCTCTATGGTAGTCAGAGAAAAATGAATATATTTTAAGATTCTCATTCAAAGATATTATTCTCTTGCCTAAACGTCATGCAAATTATATATGAAAACATGGCTAACTCAAACTGTAGGTCCTCCTCTCCTATTCCTTCCTTCTCTTCTTCCTTTTACTTTTCCTCCTTTTTTTATGTGCATGGTCTGCATTTTCCCTGCATCATGAATATAATTAGACATCAGTTTTATCCCTAGGTAGCACATGGTTAAAAAAAAATGCAGTTTCTTCAAATATAAGTCAACATTGATTCTTTTGAGTCTTGTTTACCTGTACAGAGTCTCAAATAATGATGAGCAAGAACAGGGAAAACAGATAAAAGCAGTGTTGGGGTCATGTGGCCAAGATGTGAGAATGGTTTTTCAATAACGTAATGAGTCCTTGGAAACATGCTTTTCCTGTCATAAAATAATAGTGGAATCAGATGATATAGTTTTCCGAGTGTCTCCTTATCTTCCCTTGCCTTTCTGTGAAAACATCTTAAAACTCCCAATACTTTAGTCTTATAATGATTCTTGGAGAAATATAATTTCCATTCTTTATTATTGGGTTAAGTAACATAAATTTAGTTGATCTGCCTTATCCGAATGTCTTCCTTTGAATTTTGAAGTCATCCTGTCTAGTGGAAATAGAGAATTTTTCCTTTATTATCTGTAGATCTATATCTATGTTCTATATTTGCAGTACTTGAAAAAAAAAGAAATCTTATCTTTGTATGAATAGCATATTCACTGATTCTTGTCTGTAGGTCCTATTTCCAGCCCTTTAATCATATCTCAATCCTAGTCTGAGAATACTTGTTATAAATGCAAATTCTGGATTTTACTCCTCAGGCCTCATCTAGGGAGTGGGGCCCTGGGAATCTAGAATTTTCATGAGAATCTTACGTGGATTTTATGCACCACAGATTTTGAGGACCATAGCAGTAAGATTGGCATTCTTCCTCAGATTGTTTTAAATGGAGAATTCATCTTCTTTGGAGAATAGCTCTGCTTCCATCTTAGTATGCTGCTTACCTAAGCGGGTATATGTTTGCATTAGTTTTTAGTAATGCATACACAAAATTCAGACAGTAATTTTATCAACATATAATGAGAGCCTTCAGAGAAAATAAACATAGTGTTCAAAGAACATATAAATGCTCTTTAAATAGAATATCTATTTTTTTTCTTTTCAGGGAGAAATAACTGAAGGTAAACAAGTCTATTTCCATCTGGAATCAAGGTACATCAATTAGGTTTTGCTCTATAGCTTGGTATTAGCAAATCCACATCACTAATATTAAAAGATGTTTTATGTCATTTAGGTAGCTACACCTCCTGTGTTTCATTTTTTTTTTTTTAAATACTGAAGGAGAGTCATATTTTTAAAGGATGTAAAGTCTGGTTTTAAGTTCATTTTCTTCTGGGAATAATATTTTCTGCAGTTTCCAGTATCATGAGAGCAATAAATGGAAGGTATCATCAATTGGGATGTAGATGAAGCAGGATGGACTCAGACTGCTAAGAGCTTCTTCAGTCCTGTGCATTGAAGGGCCCAAATGAATATCTTTACATAGAGGATCAATTGAACCAAATTCATTGAAATTATATATTTGCCTGATACTACATATACCTATTTTATGGTTTTAATTTTAGTATTCTAAGCACCAATAATTCAAGTTATGGTAATGGCCTAAGGGAACTTAACCAAATGTGATATAAGATCATGGGATATTGGGGCTTCAGGCAGAATAAAGACCCTGCTATATAGCAACCGAGAGTTCATGAGGGTGACTCTACTTCCTGTTATTGCTTCCCCCCCATAAAAAGACTTTTGGGGGGTTGTTTTTCCATTGCGACATACCTTTGGCTTGATAATTTGAAGATCTAGTTAATTACTGTGCACTGAACTGCATGTACGCTAAACATACTTCATGTAGTTGTCAAAGTGCCTAATAAATATTTGTCCCCTTTGCATCAAGGAATAATTTGTTGCTATGGAATAGGTTATGTCTAGAAAGAAATCAAGTCAAACCTGCCAAATGTGAAGCCATCACTGCTCTGGACCATTCTGAAAATGATTTCAGAATCATTTTCCCATTTGTTGTTTCATTTTGTACCCCTTCCCCCATCTCAAAAGCACCAGACTGTAGAAGGCAGTGCTTTGAGGACATACATCGTTCATACCTCACTGAATGTATTAGAGTCAGGACTCCAGATGTGGAATCTATTTGGACATTTAAAGAAGTGCTCAAATGAGAAATGGCTTACCCAGAGCTTAATCCATGGAGTAGATGGAGGCATAATCCTCCATGTAAGCGTAACCACAGGTGAAAGGAGAGATGTAGCCTGATCACATGCAACCTGATCAGCCGAGGCATGTTTTCCTCAGCCCCTAGCCCAAGGAGGGGTATGCCTGGCTGTCTGGGTCCCACCCCCATGCAGGGAGGAGCCAGCATGGGGGCTGGGCAGGGCCCTAAGCCATGTCCCATCACCAGGCATTCTCATGGAATCTCTGCACACCCGAGGTCATGGGCCATCAGAGCTCTTTTGTTAGTAGGAAGCAAGGGTGGTGGCGATGACCCCTGGGTAAACTCCTTGCACCTAGAGAGCCTGGCAGAGGGGCCTGAATGGGGTTTTAGCCCCATCCACCAGTGGACGGTTGCATGGGGCAGCCATCTACAGCCTGGATCAGCCAAGGCATGTTTCCCCCAGTGCCTAGCCCAAGGAGGAATCGGGGCACATGTCTCCCCATCCAGGCCCTGCACCCATGCACGGAGGTACCAGCACACAGGCAGGGGTGGGGGACGAGATGGAGTATGGGAATGCCCCTTCCACATCACTTTCACACCAGCTAATGTTCAGGAGGAGGAAGAACATGCATCATACAAACTACATCATAGAATGGGTGAGTGACCAGGTAAAATCCAGCCCACAAGTCTGAGCTGGACACAGGAGATGGACTATCAAGAGAACCAGTGCATGCATGACTGGAGAAACAACTGTAGAAACATGATGTCATGAAGCACATCTATGCATTCACCAGCTCTGAAAGGGCCAAGAACTCATTTTGACTATGCCTTCTAGGAGAGCAAGGCAAACCTCCCCACTCCATGGGAGAGGAGAGAAAGGTCAGAGTGGAGATATCGGCCCCACAGTAAAGCTGAAAGCTGAGCAGAGGAGATGGCCATTCACAAATGCTTGCATCCACAGAAAATCTTCACCGACACTGGCTGGGGGTAAGACCCCCTAAACTTGATGCCAGAAAAATAAGGTAAAACAGCAGAACAACAGAGAAGGGGGTGCAACAAGAAAACATAGATAGACCACAGATAAATACAGACTGGTTGTCCAAAGCAAGGTTAACACTGAAAACCTACCAGCATGTTTCACCTGCTCCCAAGAGCACAGTCCCTCACCCAATGAAAGGACACTGCCACAGGAAAGAAAGAGACTAATGGACTTAACACGGACTAGTAAACAACTAAAAGAGGGGTTAGAGTGAATGGAAGGGTGCCAAAAGGAGGAGGAGGTACCCAAAAACCATTTACCAAAGTTGTGATTTTAAAGAATAAAAACAAAAACAAACAAAAAACAAAACAAAACAGAGAGACCCCCACAGGAACTCTATGGAGCTACATAGCATAGAGGAACTAGGGAGTACATAAGTATCAGTATCTGAATTCATTTAAGAAAGAGTCAGTAAGAAGGACAAGAAAATACTGAAACTGTTTTCCTGTTTCCACTTTCTCTCCAGGCCAGAAATAACCACTGGTACCACATCCCCCTTGCCAGGAACACCATATGCTAATCATCGTCAAGGTTATTGAATGCTTACCACATGGTCACCAGTTTTCAGCCTCATTATAACAATCTTTATTGGTAGTTCCCTACTATATCCCCCTTTACTGGTGAGGAAATCAAAGTTTAGCAATATTAATTTTTCTGCAATAACACAGTCGGAAAGAATGAGGCTGTTTCTGACCCAGCTGTTCAACTTCAGAGTTCATGTCCCAACCCACGATGTGTGCTGTCTCCTTAGGGAAGAATTGGGGAAACATGCACTTAAATAAATGTACATGGTGGGTATGAATTGTTTTCATGGGATTGTTTGGGAAACTAGTTAATATAACGTGATTAGCAATGAAGCAGTGGGTATTCAAGGTTCTAAAAGCTAAAGAACCTTTTCAGAATTATTTATTTTTTTATTAATCATTTTGTTGTTTACGTATTTGTGTGTGTGTGTGTATAATTATATTACATCATTGCATTCCCCAGGATTCTCCCTCCACCTTCTCACCCATGAACCTTCATCTTGATCTTGTGCTTCCCTGATTTCTCCCTCCCCCACTCCCTTTACCTAGCTGCTTGCTCCAGTTCTGTTATTAGTCTGTTTTGACTTTTTCTTGGCCTTTTGTTTGTTATCTCCATATCCTATCTACAAGTGAGGCCATATGGTTTCTTTTATTTCTGACATGTTTCTGTTAGTTAATATGGTTCCCTCTAGGTTCATCCATGTTATCACAAATGTGCCAAATTTGTTGGTTTTGATTGCAGAATAATATTCCATTGTGTAAATATACCACAACTTTTTCAACCATTCATCAGTTTTAGGGCATTCGGGTCGTTTCCATATCCTGGCTCTTGTAAATGGTGCTGCAATAAGCATCTGAGTACAGGTGTCTTTTCAAATTAGTGTTTTGGTCCTTTCAGAATTATTTATTTGCAGCTAGGGAAAGTAAGTTGTATCACTAAATACTCCTCATTCCTTCACTTTGCCAGAGAAAGACAGGTCATTTATTCACTGAATTGTCCTAAGGTTAGGATGACCTAAGACCTTTTGCTATTCCTTGTTAGCTTTTTGCCAAGTAACACCCAAACTGTCCTGCAGACTGTGTTAACCCTGTCTGGGTGTTGTCTAATCTCTTGGGGGTAAGAAATGGTGTGGGAGTAAATGAGCTTTGTAACTGAGATTTTCTAATGCCTGTGCTGGTGAGTGTCATCAGTGATGATACCATGACTGCTGTCTTTAGTGGGTATCTTGATATTCTTTAGATTCATGACCCTATTTATTTTTTCCCTTCATATTCTATGTAATTATTGTTGGTTCTGGATGAGTGTTTGCTTTCCTTGTTCATATATTTCCTGTTTAACATTTTATGAAATTACTGCTTACATTCCCTATCTAATACTGAAACTTAGATTTAGTCTATTAGAACAATGTTTGTATTTCCTGTTTGTTCTCCTAGGTTAACCCTGTGTAATTATACATGAGGTTTTGCTTAAAGGTGACGGTTATGTGACATTTACCCCAAATAAACATGGATGTTTTTATTTTCATTTCTTTATCTGTCCATTGCTTTCAAAACAAACTTGGCCTGGACTTTTTTTCTTAAATTCTAAGCTGGATAATATATTAAATGTCTTTCATTTTTGAATTTCCTGTGCTTTAAACCCTACTTGTCAGAGGCTTAGTAAATATTTATTGAGTAAATGAAACTAAGATGAATTGAAATTAGTTTCTTCAGGTAAAATATTTCACTGTCAACCATCGGTGGGAATTTTTCTTATATTCAATGTGTTGTACTATCTAGAAGGTCTACCACCTTCCATTTGCATTCCAAATATGGTTTTGTGATGTTGATTTGCACAGGCTTGCATTGTGCAGGGGAGTCTGATTGCTAATGTTTGGCAAATGGGAGGGATCCTTAATTTGCTTTCAATGATTCAAATGTGTTTCCACAGCAGCTGTTTTTGTTTGCTTATTTGGTTTATTTTTAGTAATTTTTTTGAGACTTAACTGGAGACCAGACTGTCTATCTAACATATTTAAAATTTTACACAACTTCTCTTTTAGTGCATATTATTTTCTCATTTGTCTATACATGTGCAAAAGACAGCAACTTTATAATTATGATGTATAAGTATGTGGGCCAATTTTGAATATGTACTTAGGAGATGTTACTAACAGTAGCAGAAACATATCGCCTGGTTATTACTGTTTCTAACACTTGAACATATTAGCCAATGTGGTCTACTAAACTGGCCAATCAACTTTAATCCCAATGTGCAATTTGTAGTTATGGTCTAAGGGATCTAAAGTTTTAACATAAAAAGATTGAATAACTGCAGCAATTAGTTGACTGATTTATCTTTCCTTGATTAGAATCTTCCGGGTGACTATATTAAGGAACCCAGTGTTCTTTCTCTGAAGAAGTAGGAGTTATTTGTCCACTGTTTATTCTTATGCAAACCATTAATTATGAGTTATAAAGATGACAGGCATGTTTTATCAGTGGTTTTATGAGTTATAGCATCCTGGATCTATCCCAGACATGATCTCAATTATCTTCTCTTTACTAACCTTGTAGAGGATTAAAAATCTGGGTTTTTTAAATAAAACTTCCAATAAACAGTTTTCATGGTGATTGGAGTGGAAAGAATTTTGTCTGGAAATCCAGAAACTTGATTTTTCGCCTCCAAGATACACTAACATGGAATCTTTAGAAAACCTCTTCATTCCCTTAACTGTTAAGATAAAGGTTGAACTACATGACCTCTTGTGGTGCTTCAAGCACAGTCATGCAATGAGTTAAATTTGTTTTATTTATATCCTTGTGACTGGAAAGATATTATCTTCTTAAGCAATGGAAACTGAAGCTACATTTATATAGCAAAAGTGAACCTGAGGCTGGCCATTGCCTTTAATCCAATCAGGAAACCCTGGACACTGGCTACTGAGAACATCAAAGACAAAGTAGCTAATAATGGTGTGATATATGGTCACCTATTATGTTCCAGGGGACATACAGTTTCCAGATATTGCCTTATTTGTTCTCACCACAATCCTGTGAAATGGATTTCACATGTGAGAAAACTGAAGGCTTCAGAGCGTTTAATAGCTTGCCTGAAATCATAAACCTCATCATGGTCTGAATAAGAATTTTAATTCTGGTTCTTAAGCCCATCTTGCTCTCCACTGACAAATATGAAAAACTCATTCTCCTTTGTTTGAAATTTTTTTGTATTATATTTATTGATACAGATTATATTAGAAAACAAAAGAGAAATATAGTGTACCACACAAAGGTCACTATTCTAGAACAGAGGGTAGAGACAAATTAGTGGGCAGAGCAGACAAAGCATGTTGCTTCTTGGAGCTTACATTCTAAAAAGGGAGAAAGCATTGTTAGATAGTCAACAAATGAATTACCTGTTGTAGCAGGTGGTAAATGCTATGGATGAAGGAAAAGCAAGCCAGGGAAAAGCACTTGCAAATGTGTGTGGATGGTGGGGGATAGCTTGTGAATTTGAGCTGGGTGGTTAAGGTGGGCATCAGTGAATTGATAACTTTTCATATAGGATTTGAAGGGGTAAGGAAATTAGGTATAAATTTTCTAAAAGAAGTTTTGGGGGCAAAGAAAGAGGTTTTGGGGGTCCTAAACAGAGTGTCCCTAGTTTTAACAATTTTATTATTTATGACAGAGTAAATAGCCACAGGAAAGAGGATACTGAGGACTTAAATTAGCCACTTCAATGCTTCCTCATGACACTATTTATATGCTTTAGAACAGGTTGACTCCATTCTTCTTATCCATCTTCTTTTCATCTGATCAGATGAAAAGTTTATTTTTCACCAGGACATTTCAGTCTTTAGTTTACTTTGCTCTAATATAGAGGAGTTGTCGAACTTTCTCATTTCCAGATACTTTATACCTTAAAAATTGAGGACTCACAGGACTTGTTTATTTGGGTTATATTTACTAACTTCTTCTGTAGTAGAAGTTAAAAAAATTTTTTTAAAGTATTTGCCTATTTAAAATAATAAGCCCATTGCATGCTAACATTAAAAACATTCATATGAAAAATAATGATTTAAAAACAAACAAACAAACAAACAACAAAACCAACCAATGCGAGTAGTGACATTTTAAATTGCCCACAAACTTAATTCAATTTCCTTTGCTTAGTTCACAGGAGCTGTACTAGCCTGTCATCTGTGAACCCCTGACCTTGACTTTGACTGTGTTCATTTGTTCTTGTATAGCACAGTACAGTTACAGTAATAGCAGTTCAGCTCTAGAAAGTGCTTGCGTTCCACTTTAGTCAGTGGTGGACTGTCAAATAGACATTCTAATTTTTTCTTTGGTTTATAACCAAGGTAAAGGTTCCCCAAAGAATTTTTGAATAAAATTTATTTAATAAAAGCTATGAAGTTGTGACAAAAATGATACCATTTTTGAATTTTAAAAAATACCTATTCAGTTAGCATATGTTTATTTTGTACTTACTACTATGTGCCAGGTTTCATTTTAGGCATTTGAATAATGTCAATGTACATAGCAAATATTTCTACGTGATGGAGTCTGGATTCCTAAATGATGGAAAAAAACACTAAACAGAATGTCAATGTAGTGGGAAAAACAGTGGAACAGAACATAAGAGGTTGAGAAAGGGGATAAGAGGATGGTGGGAGAGAGATGACACTGAGCAACAATTGGGAAGTTACCTATTTAGAAGCTGTTGGGGAAACTATCTTGGGGCAAAGTCAGTCTTCAGTGCCTGGGGGACTGGCCATAAGGCAGGTAAAGTGCAACCAATCCTTGTTGCTTGTGGTAAGGTAAGCATCAGGTTTACCACTCTGCCTAGATTATTTACTGCTTCCAGCAGTTACACAGACTAGGTAATACAAGGTAGGCCAGGACCATAGCTAGCCTTGGTGGGGGAGTGGGGAGAAGGAAAGCCCTCCCAGTCCCTCAGAAATTTTCACATTCTTTCTCTGGGCTCTCTCTCTCTCTCTCTGGCATTCTCTCTGTGTACTTTCTCATGGCTTGTGCGCTCTCATTCTCTCTCTCTCTCTCTCTCTCTCTCCTTTATGCCCTCTCTCCTAAGCTCAGGTGTGCACTTTTACATATACGCACATCCACTGGACCATGGAATCATGGAGAAGACATAATACCCCAGGTGCTGGGTATTATGAAGGAATGAAGGCGAATGAAGGAAAAACCTGACTAAACACACTTACCCTACCATGGGCCAGTGTGATTGGAGAATAGCAGGTGGGCAACATTCTTAGAAAGGGTGTGGGGTGTGTGTGGGCATGCATGTTTGCACCTGGGGTCACTTGATTTAGATTTCTTTATATATATATTTTTCAAAAGTTAGTTATGGAATAGGTAACCAGAACCATAAAATACTTCAAAGTTCAGTTTTCATTGACTCCTGCTTTTTCAGGCAATTATTTTTAGGAGGCTGTTATTTTAATTTTATGATTTTATTATCTGAAAAAACAGTTGGAAGTGATTTAAATTGGTAGGATTTGAATAGTCAAGTGTAATTCAGGGTTTCACTAAGATGACCTAGGAACTGAAATTTGTGTTTGCTGCTTGCAAAGCAGGCCAAAAGGATTAAAATGAATTTTTGACATCTCTTACCCTCTTCCCTTGCAAAGAGATGCCTGTGCCTTATTGGAATGGGAAAGTCACTTTGCAAGAACCTTAGGTTCCTGTTAAGGGGGCACGTTGGTAGTGGAGCTGTCCTCCTATCCACGAAGTCACAGCCCAAATTTGGCCAGGAGCTCCGTGCTCTCTGAGTGCCGGGTCATCGGGGACAGAGTGACTGCTGATCCATGAAATGGAATGTAAGCTGCCCTGGGAACAGCAGTGCAAGCAGTTTCAGCCTCACCTGAAAACTCAAAAACTCTTAGGTCTGAGCTGAGGGAAGGGGTGGCTGCGGTGGAGAGCGTTTATCGGTTCCTGAGGTCTCTGACTTGCCTTCTAGAACAGCTCTTCTCAACCCTGGCTCTGTATTGGGAACCCTCAGGAAATCAAAAAAACAGAACAAAACAAAAAACCAAACCAAACCAACCAACCAACCAACCAACCAACCAAACAAACAAACAAACAAAAAACAGGAGCCAAAACAGACAACCAATATCATGAACTCTGTACCAGAGATTTCATTTAATTAGTCTATGGCTAGGCCAAGGCCAAGGGTGAGTATTTGCAACTCTTCCTAAGTGATTCTAATGCACAGAATCACTACGGCAGAAAAGATTTCTCAGCCTCAATACTGTTGATGTTTGATTGGATCATCCTGTCTTGGGAGTTGTATGTATGTGTTTGTGGGGAGGGGTGTCCTGTGCTTGATAAGAAGTTTAGAAGCATCTCTGGCCTTTATGAGGTGCCCATAGAATCCCTGTCCATATTGGTGACAACCAAGATTGTCTCTGGATATTGCCACATATTCCCTGGGGACCAAACTGTATCAATCGAGAACAGTTGCTCTATAGTAATTCTGTGTTTAGTTTAGCATTGTTTTAATGTTAACCACATGTGTACTTTAAAATATTTTAGTAGCCACAATAAAATAAGTAGAATAAAATGGAGGCAGCTAATATAAAAGTACATTTAGTATCACCCAACACATCCAACAGAAGCTACACACAAGTATTTCAATATGCGTTCAGTATAAAAAATTAATACAATATTCAAAAAATTTTGTTCAAATCTAAAATCTGGTGTGTAACTTACACTTACAGCATGTGTTAATTTAAACTAATCCCGTTTTAGTTGCTCATAGGTCTAGTATGGCTAATGACTATATTGGGATTTCAGCAAGATCTTGAGGGTTGGTGAAAACAGATTAACAGATTAATGGCCACTCTTCCTACCCCCCAGGCGCTACTGATTCATTAGGTTTGAGAATTTGCATTCTACCAGCTCTCTAGGTGATGCTGAAGCTACAGGTGTGGTTCACATATTGAGAATCTTTGGTACAGAGAATGCCCATGGTCTATCATATTAAAAAAAATGTGGTTTATGAGCCATAGCAGATCTCGGAGCCTTTAAAATGTGTATAATCTCAGGTTCCATCCTGAATCTATTAAACTAGAGTTTTATGGAAAATATAAAAGTTTGAAAATGAGAATTTTCTTAGTAAAATCTCCCTTGTTAGTCTCTCTTTACCAGTAGTGTATTTGTTCCTTACTTACAACTTTTCTCAGTACTTTATTTTTCCCATTTGACTCAAGAATGTTGGATTTTTAAAAAAACTTTTGGTTTGATTTGCTTTTTCTCTGTTAACCACTTTCTTTCCAGGGCTTAGTAGAGTGTCTTGTATATAATAGACTTGTAAATAGCTATAAAATTAATGTTTTTATTAAAGGATCAAAGGTACATAACTTGGCTTTAGAAATTTAAGTAAAAATTGTGTTGGGTTATAATGAGTGGTATACTGAGCTATAGAAGCCAAAGTGTGTTGCCTCTGCTGGCAGGAGGTGGGATGATCCCTGCTATGAACTTCCGCTGAACTTGGGGAGTATGATGACTCACCTTATAAGAATTGCCTTATAGGAGGCTTGTCAGATTCTTTTTTCTGGCAAGGTGGAGCTAACATTCTCTTCCTTTTAAAGGAGTAGAAATGTTTTACCTGTTTGTGACATCGCATAGCACCTGGGAGGTGATCCTGGGATAACCCTTTTTTGGGGCTCTAGTGCTTATGACCTCACAGGAAGAAGCCTTCACAGTTCTGTAGCCAGCTTGCATTCCAGAGACCTCACTTCACACTGACTCTTTCTAGCCCAACAGAGGTACTATGATAGAGTGGAAATTTGCTTTCCAAAGAAAGTTATGGATATTACAGTACTTGACTATTTTTTTCCACAAATAAAGTATTTCTTTATGATGTTCAGATGAGTCAGCTCTAGATTATTTTCTTTTTCTTTTTTTCTTATACTTTTAATAATGAAATATAGTTTCTCCATAATTATTGTTGGGAGATGACAGCAAACCTTTCTTCTCTCTTAAGAACTGTGAATTAACCATTGGATTTTTTTGCTGTGTATCCTTTTTAAAAATTGATTATATATATATTCTTCTTACATTGTTTTATATCCCAAAGTTCTCCTACCACTATATTATCTGTAAATTGTCACCATGATCTCTTCCCTATTTTTTTTCCTCTCTCCATTCTGTTCCCTGCTATTTGCTTCAGTTCTGTTATAAGCTTGCTAGTTTTAACTTTTCTTGTCCTTTTGTTTGGTTTCTCTATATCCCACATATAAGTGAGACCATCTAGATATATGGTTCAGATCTCCAAAATACTAAACTTCCACTAAAGCTAAAAATTTTCAGTTATTACTCAAGACAAATACATGAAACTACAGTATTAATTTATTAGGGAAATCTATATTACAACAATATAAGCATAAATTCAGTTAAAAGGACATGTGTCTCACCTAGGTTGGCAATACAGAGAAGAATTGTTGGGGCCATTCTGGAGAATTCCTTATAGTCATCAGTCTGTAGGGAGGAGTAGGGATCACTTCTCAGAGCAAGTCTCCCATAGCTTTCACTGAAATCTGCAGTTTTTAGTCCAAGGGCCTGAAGTCCAGATGCATTTTAAATTGACTTAAATCCAGTGCTTTTCAGAGGCTTTTTATGAGGAACACATGTTAATTTTAATTTTGGTAGAGCATCTAGGCAGAGCACAGCAGCACTGTCTATCACTGTCTTCCTATAATAAGTAGTTGCATTTTAATTGATTGTTTAGGTTGTTTTATCTCAATTTCTTCCACCTCTCAATCAGTTAAGAGCATTACAGTGTCAATGTAATTCTGAGTTTCATATGATTTCATAAAAATACCTTTGTTTATGAAACATCTGATAAAAATTGTCTAGTACATCTCTGCCAATTAGGAGATAAATATTTCTGTTCTAATTCTTTTTCTTTGACAACTATAGATAAACCACTTATCTGACTCTGATCCCATGGCTATATCCATTACATCCCCTCTTCACTGGCGTAATTAGTGAGCACATAACCAGTGATGGAGTCACTTCAAGAATGGAGTACTATACTTGGGTGGTTCTGATTGCTATATAGGGGAGAAAGAAAGTAAAAATAAAAGATCTCTATAAAACCACACAACAAGCAGGATGATCACAATATTATAAAGGCCTTTGGAAGCGGAGACATTTGAACTAAATTGAAACTGGGGCCAAAAATGCAGATACTAATAGTGTTTGGTAGAAAAGTTATGGTAGAAGCAACATTACTTGAGATTGTTCTGCCTTTGTCCCTTATGTCATCCACATCTGTTTCATATTCCTCCAGGACACTTTGCATAGATGCTCTCCCCATTAAGGAGGTGAAAGAGCTGAGGCAGGGCACACTCAGCCACAGGACTGACTCAACCTTCAGGGTTAGCTTAATTCCCCTATCACCATCTATCAGCAGATAGATCAACAGATGCTTTTAGTAGCTCTAGGGACAATGCAATCTGGAAGTTTACCACCCTCTAACTCAAGCAGTATTTTACCATGAATTTGACAGCTTCATTTGATTAGATTCTTTAAGCAATTCAGTCTGAAACTAATTTGGTTACAGAGCCGATGTGTCTGGTTCTGTGAAGGATAAATAAGTGGATCCAGTCAGCGAATCATGACTCCCAAGTAAGAAACTTATAAAAGTAAGACACTGTTAGATCATGTTTTTCACTGTGCATCTCTATGTGACAGTTATAATTCCATACAGAGGGCTGCTTGTTTTAGTCATGGATACTTCATGTAAATATAACAAACATAAAATAAGATACTTAATCTTCATCAAATAATGTTCTTTCCTAGCCACACCCTCCCTGGACTCTAATGGAGAAAACCTTGAAAAGAAATAGTCACCAGATTATGCCTGTAAGTGACTCATTCCTTTCTTGCTCACCTTTGAGGATGAAAGTTCAAAGAACTTTCAAGCTCATACAATTTATTGATTATAAAGTGATAAAAATAATTAATTGCAGTGGAACTCTCCAATTTTTGCTTCTGAATTTTGTTCTTTATCATAACTTACACCTGAAACTTTGTCATTAATTAGTTAGTATCCAGTTCCTTTCAACCTGCAGATTCTATTGTACATAGAACAACTAGTCTCACGTTTTACACAAACTTCTAGGAAGAAGGAAAATGCATGACTGGGAAATATTTGCCATGAGTCATTCTTAGTAACAGTAATGTATAGATATGCTCTTTCATATACTGAAATTGATGATGATGGAAGAAAGAGTTGCAGTGTTCCCTCTCACATGCTCCAGATTTCACCTGCGCCTTAGTCACTTTTCAGTCAGTATCCAGTCACTTGCTAGGAGGGGCAGAATCCATCCTTTGGCTGTTTCTTTGTAG
Organism: Uropsilus gracilis; assembly: GCA_004024945.1. Lineage (NCBI taxonomy): Eukaryota > Metazoa > Chordata > Mammalia > Eulipotyphla > Talpidae > Uropsilus > Uropsilus gracilis. The sequence goes on from PVHY01009793.1 coordinate 21,963, forward strand.
ACCTCAAGTGAATCTTGTGAAGTATGGTTGAAGAGCCTCCCAGGGTAGTCCACTGGAGCTTCTTCACACCCACAGAACTATTTCTGCCTGCATCTCAGTAATAGGTTGGGACTCAGCCGTTAGACATTTGAGGCACACACAGCCGCATTTAGGTGCTATCTACAAGGAACTCAAGGTAGAGAGCTCAGTGAATTCTTATACCCTGTTCAGGCAAAGGTGGAGAGCAAATGTAAAATCTTTCAGTCAATTCATATGTCTTGAATACTGTTAAGTTCACAGGGAGAAAACCCAATTTCATCATTCTTTACGCCAAATTTCAAGTCATGATCTTGTTATACTGTACTGTTGCATGAACCACATTTATGATAGTTGGGGTAAGCTTTAATGATTCCTTAGTACATAGATTCAAGCACCATGTATTCTTGAAGTATTTTCTGGTTATTGAGGAATTGGCTACTCCTAGTAGTTCCACAGACCACCATCATCAGAGGAACTTGTCAGTGATATTCATATTCTCAGTCCCATCAGAAACTATTGACTCAGACTTTTACAATTCATTTTAACAATATTTTTAAACAAGATTTTATTTTAATTTTTGCCTCTACCCCTGCCCCTTAAACAAGATTTTAAACAAGATTCTGTGGTTGTAAAAACCTATTCTAGAAGTTAGATGCTCCTCTTTTGTACCTACTTGTATATCATAAAATCATGATAAATAATGACTTTTTGCTTGATCTTCTAGGTTAGTCATCAAGTCTTATTCACTTCTACATCCCTATAACCTGGCACACTTTGCTTGCTTGATTCATGTTGAATGAATGAATGAATGAATGAATGAATGGTTCAATGAATAAACAAAGTTGCCCATGGCAAAATGTGTCTTTCAATTCTAAATTAAGTTCTTAAACTTCCAGCTGGTTTGAGTGCCCTCACATACTCAAAGTCAAAATGAGTGGAAGACAGGATATGTCCTGCTTTCTAGGACTCTCACTGAAAATAGGAGGTACTGGCAGGGAAGTCAGTTAGAAGGAATGATGGAAAATTCTTGAGGGATATATTTGGTCTCAAGATTTATAAAATGAATAGGGAAAAGGAAGAGTCACCCAAGGGAACTAACCATGTTTGCTAAGTTTTGAATATTTCTTTCTGTTCTGATCTATACAAGAGATTAGATAGGTTTCTAACAGTAAGCAAGACTATTACAGAGGTTTTCACCAGGACTCATGTCAATTATATAATTCTGCCACAACCCATATCTCTCTTCAACTATAGACATATCTCTCTTCACTAAGACAGATGATAAGTTCAATGTCTAGTGTTTTGAATGGGGCAGGAAGTTATTGAGAGATAGTGGAATATATACTGACTTTTGAACCAAGTGTTTGAAACTTGTGAATAGATTTATGTTCTAATCTGGCAGGTTAGTCTAGGTGTCTAGGAATTCAGCATTGGGTAGGAGAGAGCAGTTAATGCATCCTATCAGAATGAGTCCAAATCTGTGATCTCAGGCACTTGATCCCTGGACAGTACTTACATTACATCTTCCTTTCAATCAAGTCTCTTTCAGGGTGGACTCTGTTAACTGAGGACATAAAAGTAAATAAAGTGGAAAGAGGATCCAGGGTTATCACAGAAGTATGGAGCAGTATTGGTTCTTACCCAGGATCCAGTGAATAGAGGTAGGATGATATAAATCTCATAATTAAGAAGAAAGTATTTTCCTTCCTTTACTTTCCTTTGTTCTTACCAACAAGATATCACAACCTGGGGTGTGGTTGAAGGATAATATTTAGAGGAAGTAGGGTTTTTCAATGCCAATGAAAACTTTTGGTCAAAGACAGGGAGTAAGAATAGAATGCCCAGGGAAGCCAACAGGTGAAGGTACAAGTTTTTCTCTTTGCTACCAGTACCCTGAATATCCTAGCAAAATTAAAAGAGGTAATAAAAGTGTATTTGAGAATTACAAGAGAAAATGGAGGTGATGTGATTTTAAAGACAAAGGGAGGGGTAAGTACATACAAACAGTCAAAAGAATTAAAATACAAGGTAAGACAATGGACATAATTCTACCAGTAATCATAATGAATGTGAAAGTTCTCAATCTGGCAATTTACAATAAAAATTGTCAGAATTAATTGCAAAATATAGGCATATGTAAGTAAAAGAAACATTTCTTCCTATGACTTAAGTATAAAGAAACCTTGGAAATTAAAAGATATAATGTACCAGCAAATATTAAATGAAATAAAACTAGTGTCAGTTATCAGTCTATACTCTTTTTAGACAAAATAAGCCTTAAGGCAGAAGTGTTATTAGAGAGTAAAGTGATTATAATGATGAAATATACATTTTGACAGAAAGAGCAATTTTAAATTTATACACATTAATAACATTAAAACATAAAAATACAAGTCAATATGATTGCAAGGGAAATTTGGCAAGATTTTCAGAAACATCTTAGATCTGACAGACTATGTAACTGAGACTGGGAAAGGGAAAGGAGGGAGATTCTGCTCTCAAGAAATTGAACTGCTTTTGAAATTCTACCCTCAAACGTGATTGAGTCATCTGACTTTCACTCACAGTTTTAGAGTTAAGGAAGATTGCAAGTCTCAGACTCTTATGATCCTATAGTTACTCGTTTATCTTTCTGCCAGTTTATATTCCTCTTTCTGAATCTCATGTCATTTATATCAGTCCCGTTTTCCAACTTTCAATTTGTTTTCACTGCCTTGAAGACTACTTTCTCTATCTTTGTTTATTTCCCCCCCTCTGTATTTGGCAGGGGTAGATACAATTATGTACATGTGCTCAGTTTGCCATCATAATCTTTATAAATGTTCTGTTACTTTCTTTTTTTGCTGTTCTTTTCATAGAGATTTCATTATACTTTTTATTCCTTATTTATTTAATCATTTAAGCATCAGATTTTATAAATATTTTTCACTGAAGAATCTCCCAATTGCTGAAGTGAGACTTCATCAAGGGTGAAAGTAGTTTTTTGTGTGGTTTTAGCTTTAGATCATGAGCGTCTCTCATCATGCAACACGCCTCCTCCTAACCCACTCTGTGGCAACTGTCTGTTGTGTCTATGACAGTAGTGTAGCAATGTTGCTATCAAGTGGTTTTGCATTTTCATCTGCATTTCACCTGCTCCAGACCAACATTCATGGTTAATCTCTTAGAATAAGGTGAAAATTCTTACATCTTATAAACCATGTAAGTTCTGTTTCAGAGGTATGGGTCTCACTTCCTCATGGCACAATTTCCTTTTTATCATTTTCAGTCAGAGAACTTCCGTATAGTTTGTGTAATATGATGGTGCTTCCTGCACCAAGTGCTTTTCTTCCAGGGCCTTGGCATTAAGCAGGACAGTCAGTTCTGGTACCTCAAGTGGAAGTATTCAAACTATATTTTACATTGATTTCCCCAAAAACAGCCTCTGAGGTGAAGATGTGTTTTAAAGTAACTCATTAATGTCACTAATTTTAATAAATAATAAACTGATTAATAAATTCTAGGGAAAAATAGAGATTTGGGACAATAAGTTTAGAAAGAGAATTTGGTCAATTACTAAAAGATCTTGTATCAGTTAAAATCCCTTTCATAAAACCTGGGCTTACATACAAAGTACAGTTTTGAGGTATAATCCTCCTCTTCAGGTACATGGGAATTGGTGTACTTACAGGCCAGTCACTACCCACTCCACCTACTGCTAGCGATGGGAATTTTCAGGTGATTCTGACTTTACATGAACTGTCAAATGGTTTTAGCAGCGAGAGGTCAACTCCCGGGCAGAGATGCAGGTGCTTACTAGGTAGTGAAAGTATACTGCTGTGCGCACAAGTTGATAACGAACCCAAAGAGCTCAGGAGGATACAGCCTGTAAGAGTCGCTGCCCATGTCTCTTTGCCCAGCCAGCAGAAGGTCTGTCCCATACACCCCTCCTACCCCTGTGCTGCCCTGGAGGGGAAATCTTACTCCCCTGTCTTTATGGTCTCCCTTTTTGGGGACTAGAGGTTTTCTTTCTTTCTTTTTTTTTTTCATATTAGAAAGTCGTTTCCCCATGTGTTCTTAAAGTGGAAAGGTGTGTCCTATTTAGTGCATTCTATTTGGAATAAAATTTGGAGTCGTTGTTCATGTATCACCTAAAATAACCTAATGATCATATTTCACCGTGTAACTAGGTGAATTGAGTAAAGAATGAAAATCATTTGGATTCTGTTAATATATCCTTCCCTCCCTCTCTCCTTTCTTTCTTTCTTTCTTTCTTTCTTTCTTTCTTTCTTTCTTTCTTTCTTTCTTTCTTTCTTTCTTTCTTTCTTTCTTTCTTTCTTTCTTTCTTTCTTTCTTTCTTTCTTTCTTTCTTTCTTTCTTTCTTTTTCTTTCTTTCTTTCTCTTTCTTTCTTCCTTTCTATTTTTCTTTCTTTTTTCTTTCACAAAATAACTCTTATAACCTTATAATTCATTTTATTAAAAAGTTTCAAGGGTGATATATATTTTGTCAAATGTAGTTTGATGTTTAATGTAGGGGGTATGGTAAAATTTCTTATGATTATAAACTTAATAAGATGGATTTAGAAGATTAGCAAATGTTCATTTTCTCTTATCTATTCTTTTTGCTTCTAAGATATCATAGCAATCTGAGAGACAAAGGCAAGTTAAACAAGTAACATACAGCATAAATGAAATCCAGAGTCTTATTATTGTGGTATGACTTGTCTCTTATAGGGTTTGATCTGATTTCTGAGGAGTCAGGAAGAGATACTTTGTGTGTGTTTTAAACAGATTTGAATGAATCATACGATCCCTGGTAAATTTATCTCTGGAGACTTAGGGTTTGACACAGAGAATGCTGTTCTTCTTAGAAGTATTTTTATCTGTGTTACTGCTTCCAAAATATAATGCAATGAATACTAATGAATGAAAGAAGAAAAATGAGTGGACAAGTATGCAAGGTGTATGAACTCTGGAGTCTCGCTTGGGAGGGATTCTTACTTTGAAACTCTAGTTCTGCCACTATACTTAAGTTCCATAATCCCCTTTAAATTGCATATTCCTCCTCTGTAAACTGTGCATGATAATATTAGAGCATGATGAGGACCAGATTATATATGATGACTATGCTTACCAAAATGCTCAACCCCTGACCAAAACTCAATAAATGAACCATGACAATTATTAATACATCATGTGTCAGACTAGATATAAGGGCTGACAAAGTCATTTCTATTATCTAACTACCTTAAAAACTTTACTTACACGGTATTATAGCAGCAAATTTAGGTAATGTTTTTCTACCCTCCTTCCCTTCCTCTTTTCCTCCTTTCCTCTTTCCTTCTTTATCCCTTTATTTATCATTTGGGATTGTTTGTCAGATCAGAATAATATTAAAATATTGACCTCTCCATCTATATTATGTGCATTATTAAATCAGGAAATAGAACATTTCTAAAATCCCAGTAAACTATGTAGAAGTTGACTTCTGTGATTTTTTTTCTATCTCCAGGTTTAACATGATTTCAGCTGCCTGCTTTCAGAAAACACTGCACCTGCTACTTAAAACTATTTCCCCTCTTTCAAGGATAGCAAAGGCAAATCATTTCCTAATCTCTGACGTCTTGTGAATTTAGTTTTTTGATTCACTATAAACCTCAGCTAAAGCACATACTTAAACAAATTACAAAATAAGCATAGATTTAAAGCAAACAAAACATACATAAACAAGAGTATTTGCATTAACACACAACTGTTGATTCTCTGAGATAAATTATGTTAATAGCATGTTCATCTCTCAAATCATGGACAAGTCCTGCTAGGTTGTGTTAATAATACAAGCTGATTTTATTTTGTGACTGTGAAGAGTAGAATGATGAGGACTGGTCTGTCAGCTGAGCATATGCTTTAAACTTTTGTTTTTCAAGGAAAAACTCTTCAATAAATGGTGCTGGGAAAACTGGACAACAGTATGCAAGAAGAAGAAGAAGGAAGAAGAAGAAGGATGAAGAAGAAGAAGAAGAAGAAGAAGAAGAAGAAGAAGAAGAAGAAGAAGAAGAAGAAGAAGAAGAAGAAGAAGAAGAAGAAGAAGAAGCAGCAGCTAGACTGCTATCTCATACTGTATTCAAAAATCAAGTCAAAATGGATAAAGGATATCCATATAAAACCTGACACCATAAAATATATAGAGGAAAACATAGGCAAAGCACTTCAAGACATTCATTTCAGAAACTTTTTAAAGTATTCATCTCATAGAACTAAGAAAATAAAGGAAAGGATAAACAACTGGGAATACATAAAATTAAAAAGCTCTGCACAGCAAAAGAGACATGACAATGCAAAACAAAAAGAATTCCAACAGAATGGGAGAAAATATTTGTTCAACATACAACAGACAATGGGCTAATGCCAAAGATATATAAAGAGTTCATACAATTTAGCAAAAATAAAATAGAAAGTAAAAAAAAAAAAAATGGACCAAAGAGCTAAAAAGGCACTTCTCCAGGGAAGAAATTCATACGGTCAACAGATATAGACAAAAATGTTCAGCATCGTTTATGATCAAGGAAATGCCAATCAAAACCACAGTGAGATATCACCTCATACCAGTAAAAATGGCCCATATAAAGAAAATGGGCAACAAGTGCTGGCATGGTAATGGAGAAAAACAAAAACTTTTGTACTGCTTGTGGGAATGTAAAGTGGTGCAACTACTGTGGAAAGCTGTGTGGACCTCAAATTACTGGAAATGAAACTACCATTCCATTCAGTCATTCTACTTCTGGGTATCTACGCAAAAAACACTAGTTCAAAAGTACTCCTATGTTTTTTACAGCACTATTTATAATAGCTAGGTCACAGAATCAACCCAAATGTCCCCAAACAGATGAATGGATCAAAAATTGTGGTATATTTACATAATGAATATAATTCAACAATCAAAAAAGACAAACTCATGCCATTTGTGGCAACTTGGATGGAGTTAGAAGGAATCATACTAGTGGAAATAAGCCACAAAGAAAAAGAGAAATACAGAATGGTCTCACTTACATGAGTTATAGAGGGGAAATCAACAAAAGGACAAGAAAAATTAAAACCAACAGATAACAATAGAAGTAAGGCATAAAGCAAGAGTGTGGGAGGGGGAAAATGAGGGGAGGGATGAGCAACAAGGGATCAAGATGACAGTTTCATGGATAACAAAGTGGTGGAGAAACTCAGGGTATACAGTGATTATATATACATAAAATATTTGTATATATATATATACATAAAATAAATTTAAAAATTAAATCATTTCCTTAAGGAACACTCAGTCTTTTGATTTTTTATTCCAAGTAAATATTTATTGATGATTTTAATATGAAAAATAAATACTACAGACTATTCAAAACTAATTTGTTTTCTGATACCATTTTCTTATAGAATCCTGGTATTACTATTTCTGGACCTTTCTCAAATCCTTCAGAAAAGAGATTGTTTGCAAGAAACAATATAAAACCTTTAAGAATGTGAAATTGCTTCATATGTCTGATAATAGTGCTCCATCTCATAGTAAAATTTCCAGAAATTGTTGTTTTCATTTTTTACTTCTTGGACACACTACAATCTATCAATCTTTTTTATAAATTCTCTTCTAATAGATATTGACTTTCTTCACAACCTGTATTTAAATATGCATTTGATTAATTAGGTTGCTAATATCTGGATTCATCTCTACAAAGGTGGGAACCATCTTTTTTTTTGCTAGTAATATGTCTCCATTGCCTAATAGGGTATTTACTCATCACCATGAAGACAAAGTGGTTGAAAGAATTAACTAATACATAATTAAATATGAAAGTAATGGGAGAGCTACAGTGATCAAGCCTGAGAGGAGACATTCTATATGCTCAAAGTATTAACACAGTCATAAAATAATGGTACTTAATTAAAATGAATACAAAAAATAAGATATGAATGTGAAGAGTACAGATATTAAATTGCTATCATAGAAATGTTTTATTCTTTTGTAAACTGAAGGACTGTACTAGATTCTGTTCTATTCCTAGTCAGTGGTGAATGTCATTTGTGAAAAATAAAAACTGTTTAACTTGTTTTACATTTTTAGGTTTAGATACGTTGCACAATATTTCCTCCTTTTTATCCATCAGCTTGTACAGGGAGACTCTAGCCAGATTTGGAGGAATATGTAAACTTGGTTCATGAAGTAAAAAAATTACTGAACCATGAGATAGTTGTAAGGGCTTCCCTACAAATATCTGCAAATTCCATGTATTGTTATTCATATACTGCCATAAAATTATCTCCCCTTTGGGAGTTGGCAAATTTAGTATTTAATGAAAAGTTGGCTCGATAAGTCATATTTTCCAGATCAGAACACAAAAGTTTAAGAGGAAGAGACTTGGGCAACTATTCTGTGAGTTGTAGACATTAGGAATTGGCTTGAAGATAACTAATTAAGTAAGCTTGTTGGGAGTATGTTTAGTGAAAAGGGATACAATACGGATTTGAGATAGTATTAAACTGTTTCTAGTTATTAACATAAGGGTCAACACTTACCCATCTACTAAACTATTTAGCAAAGTCTAAACATATAATTTTCCTGTTACCATGAAAGTAGAGAGGAAGCCATAGATAAAGATAAAGCAGATGTTTAATTTTTGTTATAAACAGCAATAATCTGGAGTTGGTTATTTTCATGACATCCATTTCAAGAAAGAATATTTTCCAGTAAAGTTGTCAATTCTTTTGGAATTTTTATCTGGAACAGTTAGCTTATTTATTTTATGATAACCCTACAATGTCTGGTTGCCTTTGGCTTCTGCCTTCATCACAATCATAGTGAATTGGTTTGCCAAAACCAACCATCTAGAGAGAGTTGAATGTAGAAGTTGTGTTTCTCCAATAATGAACTAATCTTTTAATTTATCTCTGAGTGTGGGAAATAGACTACTCTGATGTGATGCTTTAGTAATTAGATGTCAATATACTGGCATATAACCCTTTTGATTTTTCATTGTAAAAATAATGTTGCAACATTAAAAACACTATCTCTCAAATAATGCATACGGTTTCACTTAACAAATGCTAATTTCCTGTTTACATTTAAAATTCTATTCCAGTTTGCATTGCCCCAGCAGTGTTCCTTTCTCTCTACATCCATGCCAGCACTTGTTGTTGCCCATTTTTTGATATGGGCCATTCTTATTGGTGTAAGATGGTATCTCATTGTAGTTTTGATTTGCACTTCCCTCATTAAGTGATGTTGAGCATTTTTTCATGGAGAACCCTGGGGTAGGCAATGATGTAAAATAAATTAATTTAAAAAGAAAAAAAATCTACTTTATATACAATTGCACACAATTTTATGATTATATTCTACATAAATTTTTTGTGTAATTATTTAATTAACTATTCCCTATTTGTTTACTTATGTTACCTTAAATTCATATTTTTTTGTCCTTTGTCCAGTTTGGGAAGTTTTTATCTTTTATCTCTTCAAATATTTTTCCTCACTGGATACTTCCTTTTCTTTTTTGACTTGGATAAAATAGTATTAGTTCTATTGATATAATGCCATAGGTCTTTGAGATTCTATTCACTAAACATTTTTTTTTCTAATTCTCTGCTGTTCAAAGTTTTTTGACCCTGTTTTTTCACTGATTATTTCCTGTCATTGCCATTTTTTGTTGAACATATCCAGTGACTTTTAATTTTTGTTGTTTTGTATTTCAGTTCTAAAATTCCCGTGTTTTTTTTTTTTTTTTTTTTTTTTTTTTTTTTTTTTTTTTTTTTTTTTTTTTTTTTTTTTTTTTTTTTTTTTTTTTTTTTTTTTTTTTTTTTTGAGGCTAGGTCTCGCTATTTCTGCCTGTGGAACCGCAGGCTCTCATTGCCTGGGGTACCACGAACTCAAGCAATCCCCAGCCTCAGCTTCCCAGGTAGCTGGGATGACAGGCAAGCGCCACCACGTCCAGCTATTTTTTGGAACTAGGGCTCGCTACGGGCTCGAACTGCGATCCTTAGCCCCTGCTGCTTCATAGGCTGAAGCTTACAGGCACGAGCCACCGTGCCCGGCCCCGTTTGGTTTTTAATAGTTTATCTGTAAGGATTTTGCAAACTTAAAGTAAAAATAAAAGTATGCATTCAATTTTATTAAAATTCTATTCTCTGTATATAAGATGTATTTATTTAAATAAATTATTTAATCACTATTGAATGCAAAATTCAAGTTTGCATCTTGTGTTGAAGACTTTCATTCCAATCTGATATATTAGAAATGTAACAGAGAGTACTGAAATTTTATTTTTTAATAACACTAGCAAGTTCTCTGTAGGTTCTGTTGGCTATGAACATATATTAAAAAAATAATAATTTTTTAATGAACAGTCGATATACTATGATTTCTAAAATATAATGAGTGTAATTTATTAGTCTGTCTCTGAAAAATGTTTTAAAATAATGTATTTTAAATTTTGTACTATATACTATAAGGTTTATTTTGATTTTTCCAATGATTGCTTCATATTTTCATGTAAGAAAATTCTTAGAAAAGTAATTTTTTATTATTCATTTAAGGCTTATTATAATGTTCACACTGTCTATTAAAACCAAAAAGTTAGTTTTTAATAATAGTAAAAGCCAACATTATCCAATTATGTGCCAAGAACACTATCTCTTTTCTAAGGACTTCATCTCTTCATAGACATTAATTAAATTGAAGACTAATTAAGATAATTAAATATATTAATTCAATGAAACAGATACTTATTATCTCTATTTAAAAATCAATACATTGGATCACAGAGAACTCATTCAGTTTTCCCAGCATGCCTGACTGATGAATGGAGAAGCCAGTATTCAACCTAATTATTTTGATTTCAGATACTAGTTCTTACTTTCTTCTACTAGCACAATTGAGAAGCTACTGTATGTATGCCAACCATGGGGGCTATGTAAATTAAAAAAAAACAATGTCTTTCTAAAAGTCTATTTAGGAAACAAACATGGAGACAGAGGTGGGATGCAGTGTACTGATTATTGTAATGATGTGTGTTTATGTGCTATGGGCAAAAAGTCAAGTACAAAATTAACTTGAGGAAATTAAAGCAGGCTTGACAGAGAAGATAACAAGTAGTTGTCTGTCAAGTACTGAAAGGGGATAAGTGCATTTTTGCCAAAACATGTATGTGAGTGTGGTTTCTTCAAAGAATGTGCCTGTTATTCTTCATAAAAATTAGAGTTTATACATTTGTGTTGGTCCAGTATCAGTTCAGAAGACATTAGAACTAGTTTAAATAGAAATAGGTTTAATACAGGGACTTGGGTGTGTTCAATATCATTAGAAGAGTTGGAATGTTTCTGAGCCAAGCTTTCAGAAAAGAGTTCTACAAAAATATTATAAAACTGGTCTGCCAAGGAAGTTGCATTCCCTGCCACAGCCTGCAAGTGGAAGATATTATCCTTCAGCTTGGAAAGCTGCTGCTTAACTACTGAAATCAGCACACAACTCAGCAACCATCCATTGATCAGAAAACCACTTCTGTAACTTGTTTCTGAAGTCACACACTGTCACTCATGCCAACAAAATGGATTCAGACTGTCTCAATAGCCATGAAATCATTACAACTTCTGTTGTGGAAACCCAGACATCCTTACTACCATACTTTATCACCCGTGACCTCTGGATCATTCTGCAAGCCAAGTCTCAATCACAACTGAGTCTAAATCACATCTTAAACTTTAAACACAGGAGAGTCTAAAAAACATCATTTTGGTTTCTTGTTTTTTCATGAAAGAAATTATTCTGCCATACTGGCCCAATAACAGTATCTGTCCCATAGCATTATGTACTGTTTCTATGGTAGAAATAAAAATAAATGTATGGGATTATTCATCATATGTGTACTGATATCTTTGATGCAATGACCTTTATGAACTGTATTTTTAAACGGTAAATCCATACTGGGTTGAGTCATATCTGAGATTTGTTTTTAGAGCTTGTGTTATTTTCATAAAATATTGACTGTGGTGCATATTTGTCTATTGGAAGTGAGTTTGCATGAAAGACATAGTACTAGATAATGTTGAATAAGTTAGATTTTTAAGTAATAGAGTTGAAATTGAAAACATTCATGTGAAAAATACACTCTCAGCAAAAATATTGTCATGGTAAAGGAAAGAGTTTGAGTCAAGTACCTCACTCCTGATCAGGGGGAATGCCTCCGTCAACTCAAGTATTTATAGAACATTTGACCAGTGCAGTGACTGTCCAATGTGTTACATTCATAATTGTATTTATATGTTGTTTTATTGTACTTTTATAATGTGACTTCCTGTACAAAGCTTACTGTGTATAATTACTTACATTTTTTTCCAAAAGTAGACTGAGCCCAAGAGACTATTGTTGAAAATGTGAACCACAATGGATATTTTATTTTGTTAAATTAATTCAGTATGATCAATACTATTCATATTCTAAAACTGGACCAATTTTTTCTTATGATTTTTGGCACATGTGGTCTCAGGATTGGATTAGAAATGAGAAAATTCTGGTTGAAGATTTTATTACATTTATGTGTCTCATCTATGTTGTAATAATGGCTATTATCTCTAAATGGTAAATAACTTCTTTAGAAAGATTTTTAGAAAAGAGACACTTTACACCTTATTTTCTTCAAAATACAGTGACCAAAATAATGATAATGAAATGGTGTGGCTACAAAAGAGGAAAGGGAATAGGATTGATAAAATGGATAAAGGGGTCAATTGTATGTTGTTAGTTGGAAACTAGACTTTGAGTGGTCATCATAGTGTAGTTTGTAGATATTGGATTATAAAACTGTGCACATGAAATTAACAAAAAAGCAACATAAAAAGAAACTCTTAGATTATAAGCACAAAACAGTGGTCACCAGAAGGGAAGGGACATGGTGTTGGGTACACTGGGTAGAAGGAATATTATGTTGGGTGGAACTAAAAATCTCTCCTTTTATCATTCCATCATTCATTCATCTAGCTAGCTATCCATTCATTCATTCTTCCTTCCTTTGCATTTGCCCATTGACCAAGTTTTCCTTGTTTACTTTGATTTGAAGCATTCTAGATATTACTAAAGGAAAAATGACTATAAAATAGTCTTTAAAAATCTATTACTAAAAATGGAAACCAATAGAAACAAAACAAGGAAATCTAGGACCTTATGAAACTGATATATATTGTATAAGCATAAATAAATGCTTTATCTCTGTTAACAAATTTGAAGATAAGTAAAACAAGACCAAGGTGGTAAATAAAACTCATTGCTTTTGGGGTTTTCAGGATCTCTGTAACACTAAACTGTAATACTAAATTTTAGGTCACATATTCTAATCCTGTTTCAATGGATCAACTCAACTCCCACCAAGGAAGGATTTAAAGGACTTAATCCTTTATAACATTTCTGTATTCACAAACTTTTGTACAATGTCTATGGTGCCTCAGACACTTATAAGTACATACTTAATTCACCCATGAAGTTGGTACCATTATATATTATAAATGTGGAAACTTGAGCACAAAAGAGTATAACTTGTTCATATCCAGGCACCAAGTCTCAGAACCAGGGTTTAAATCCAGGCAGTCTGGGTTCAAAGCCTAGGGTTTTAACTGCTGCAGCATATGACTGTTCTACGTGATACTTTTTTTCCCCCAAAATGTATTCTCTTTGATATTGCTCTTGACTTTGCCACTAATTATAGGATCAGTGCTCATCCTAGTTATGTCTATTAATATTAATAATAATATTCTTATCTGCTCTTTTATTATTGAAGTTAAGACATTTGCAAGTGCAAGACACTTTATAATTTAAATGCATAAATTGGTTGATCCTCATAGCCATTATATGATGAGGATGAGATGAATATTATTATCTTTTTCTGCACAGATGAGAAACTCAGAGTTTTATTCAATGCAGAGACTTGAGTTTTATTCAAACAGGTCTCTAAAAAGCCAAGACTTGGACCCAGGTCTTCTGACAGTAAGTGCAAGATTTTCTGACTACCCTGTATCTTCTGTCCACAGTAGAGTTTTCTTTGTGCAGTTTTTGCTTTGAGAATCTGTTTATGTTTTACAGGTAACTGGATAAGGGAATACTCACTCCTTCCTGGGTATATCTTCAACCAGGCTTATCCAGTATCACCAATTCAGAAATCACTGCAGCATTCATGCAAGAGCGGTGTCCTGAGCAGCAGAGGGTCACTTCATCTTACTTTGTATTATTCAGTCCTGCAGTCTTGGTTACGTTCTTCCTGCTTATTCTGAACTTGTTTTGATCATTCCATAGTTTGCAAAGTATCTGACTGCTTGGTTATCATTAGTGTTATTATTTCTTAGAAAATAAAATTTAGAATAATTCATATTAGCAGAAACAAGTCAAAAAAACAGAAACCAAATGGCTTCACTACTATATGGGACATGGGAAAGATAAACAAAAATCCATGAAGAAAAGTTAAAATAAGCCAACAACCAAATTTAAGTACACAACTTGGGGGGGGGGGGAGGGACAGGGTGGGAATGACCAGGGAGGGGTGGTGAACCCCAGAGATCACAGAGATGTGAAATTTATATATAAATAGATTATTTAAAAAAAAGAAAATAAGAATCTCTTTTGTTGCAATACTAATAGGCGACAGGAAAGAAAGGCCTAATCTAGCACTCAAAGCTTGCCAGGTTGTTATGGACTTCACAATGCAATTAGATTCACTTTGTTATCTTTAGAAATTCAACTTGTGGTAACTAACATTGATTCCAGAGCAAAATACAATGATGAATATTACCAGATTGAAAACATTGAATTAACATCTACAGTAGAGCAGTTAAACTCTCATTGATAGTTTCTTTTAACTCAATAAGATCATCAATTGCTTAGGCTGATTGAACAATTTGGTGGTAATGCAAGAGAGAATAGCTGGCTGGTAACTGTTGCCTAAAACAATGAAGCTAAGGATAGAAGGATGAGCACCAAGGGTGGGGGAGAGGGAGTATCTACAAAAATGTCCAACTGGAACTGTACAAGTCATTTGACTCTGAAGACCTCGACAGACTATATTAAGTACAAAAATGCCATGACCTTTGGTTGCCAGTCTTGTGAGTCAACAGATTTAATTTAATTTAGTATCTCTGCTGTTTCTTCATTAGACCCACATGGCAAGTTTTGGCCATTTATCAATAATTCAGAAAGAACAGGGAGCCTGAGAAAAGAAAAATCTAAATTACAGAGTTTACAGTGGGATTAGTTAGATCTGGTGACATTCTATTGGTACTTAACTTTTTTCAAATTAATTCAGAGTGCCTGTACTGATTTAGAATAAAGATATTGTCATCTTTGTCTCTATGGTATGTCCTATAACCTTTGCTTTCACAGCGATCTGGTATGTCATAATCAGATAGAAAGCACAATGACAATATGGTTTAATGTTTATGTCCACGAGAGTGTAAAAGTCATGACATAGTTAGGTAAACAGATGTTAGCTTCATCTCAGCTTTTGCATTTTCTTCATATATAAATTCTTATCTCATGTAAGTAGAACCAGTTTTATTTTTCATTTTAATGTCATATTTATGTTTCATGTTATTTCCTTCTATCATTTGCAAATCCAATCTTTTGACCTGATGTGTCTTTTGTTCCTCTTTAAATTGATTTTTGACTTAATTACCTAAATCCTCTTCCAAGTTCAGTTATTGGAATCCTTTCTATTTTTTTTTTTTGTTTTGTTTTACAGAGGTTCTTTCCTATTTTTTTCTTTAGCCCTGCTCTGTGTCAATCAATATTTCACATAAAGGACATAAAAGATTTAACAAATGTCTTAAAGTAAATTTGTCATATTCTTTAAGAAATTTAATTTTTTGGAAATCAATACACTCATATACTATTTACATATGTTTTCTCAGGCAAACTGTTTTTGAATTCTCTACTTGAAAATAAATTTTGCTTCAACAAAAATCCTGTGAAGAATCTGTCCTCTTTTCAGATTTTGTAGCACAGATTTTTTTAACTAAATATAACTAGGAAACTATTGGCTTTTTACTATTCAACATAGTTCATAATTATTTAAGAACTAATATTTACCTCATCTGAAAATTGAAAATTGCTTCACCTTAACTCATAAAAGATGCATAATCCATAATTATTTTGGAATAGTCCCTAAACTATGAATTCACTGTTTCCTGTTTTATTATTGACTGATTCTATGATCTCATGCTTTCAAATAATCAGTTGCCAAGATAGTTTTTGTCAAACAGTCTAGCAAGAGAAAAAGTAATTTTTGTTTTACCAAGTTAATTTGGTCAAAGTAGGTGAACTATAAAAATAAAACAAATTACTACAAATCAATGAATTTTTAACCTATAAATTAAGTGAGAAATTGTGATCTGTGTTTATCTGCATTATCTGAAGAGTGGATTTAGACCTACAGAAGCCTGGAAAGACCAAATATATAACCTCATATAAAAACTACAGTGCCACCTGCTGGAAAAGTAGTAGTACCAGTATCTCAGCTCTAAAGCTGCAAGTAGACATTGAAGTTACTGAATCACATGGACATGAGAGAACAACTTCCTAAAATTCAACCAAAAAAGATAGAAGATCTTATTTTCCCATCAAATAGGAAGTCCAAAGTAGCCATGATAAAAAAAAAATTGAAGAAATAGAAGAAAATGCAGAAAAACAAGTTAAACAAAGAAACAAAATTCACAAAGTGTGTCATGAAGAACACAATTTATGATCAGAAAATAGGAAGTGAAACTTTAAATAGGAAATAATGGAGCTACAAGATGTAGAAAGAAAAATAGGGAAAATAAAAAATTCTGCAGAAATAAACTAGATCAAACAAAGACTCAAATCAGTGACCTTGAAGATAATATACAGAGGTACCAGATAAAGAAGAAAAGTAACACATAAAATGAAAAAAAAAAAAAAAGCAACCCTTCAAAAAATATCTAACTCTATTAGGAAAGGCAACATAAGGATAATGGGTATTCCATAAAAGGAAGAGAGAAAGAAGGAATATAGAACTTATTCAAGGAGGTAATAGAGGAAGATTTCCTAAACCTGGGGAAGGAACTAAATATACAAGTCCATGAAACTAAAAACTGGTTACTCAAGTATAATGAGACCTACATCAAGACACATAGACTCTTTAAAATAGTTTCACATAACTTCCATGGGTAAGGTAGGCATTAGACATGGTACACAAAATCTCTAATTTTTCTGAGATCTCTAATCTTTCTGATTCTGACTCTGTTCTCTCCCTTGTATTAGCTTCATCTTCTTGGTTGAAAGATGGTAGCAATAGTTCAAGCAGCTCATTTAAATATAAACATGTAATACATGTGGAGAGAAATGAGGAAGAACTCATTTCTTTTGTCTTTTCTCTGCTTAGGAATGAGGAAATTATTTCTGGAAGGATCCCAGTTGATTCTCTTCAGTCACTATTGACTGAGATTGTACTTAGAGTCTATTCCTAAGCCAGCCAAAACTGGCTCAGATTCTATTTTTCATTATTAAAAAAAATTCTGTTTTTTTAATGTTTACCAGTTGTTTATTTTCCTGTTTTTCTATGATACTTTAAATATTTAAAGGTTTAAAATAAATGTTAGATCTTTTAAAATAAATACCCTGCCTTTCTTTTTTCCTATGAATAATTAAAATACTTTTTACAATTTTTAGGTAGGATATTTGAATATAAGTCATTCGAAGAACATTCTTTTTCCCATTGTGACTCCTTTGGGAGCTGCCTTTCTTAGCATTAGATTTCTGTCCATGGTATGCAGGCTTATTTTTGACTGGGGTGATTTTCTCACTCTTTATTCTCCTTTGTGCTCAACCTCTCCTCAAGCAAATTGTCACCATCTATGCCTCTGGTTTAGAGTTTTAATGTGGGAGTGTGGGGTGTGCTTTCTTTGTTGTGATGCTTTTGTAGATTCTTGCTGTTTTTGAGCAAGAAGCTTTTGTTAAATCTGTGTCATGGGTTTTGGAATATATTTCCTCCATTCACACAAGATGCAAGAACAAGAAAGGCTTTATTAACTAGCTTAAGCTAGGGTCCACCTTCAGCCTGGTCCGCCACCTAAAGAGTCCCATCAGAACATGGAGGCTGGACACCCTCTGTCCCCTGAGTTCAGTCTTTTACACAGTTTTTAGGTTCTGGTGGCCCCTGTGGTGGTCTGGTGTTGATGGGTCATCCTCTGATTGGTTGGCTGGTCTCTATTGCATAACCAGTCACCCCAGCTTTTCACCCCCTGATTGGTCAAGAAGCAAGCTTGTGCCTGAATTCCTGGAGCAGGGAGATTCTTGGGCTGGAAATGACCTTTGGCCTAGAAGTGAGGCTTAGGCCTGTCGGAGATAGTTAGGCCAGGTCATGTCACATCACTTTGCTGGGTCAATAGGATTGCTGAATTCACAGTTTATAAATCTTGGGCCCTGGATGGAAGCAGATTTATCACTCCTCCCTTGTAACCAGTGAGTACAGTACAGGATAGGCAGAAGGGAGTGTTTCCATTCTACTACCTGGCTCGAGTAATGAGCCTGTGTTCTATCCCTTGTCAGGTGTAGCATTTTAAGTTTTTCCTATGGCATTCATTGAATTCTCAACCATCCCTGCCTATTTCCAGATTCAAAACTTGTAGATTCCAGCATGAGCCATGTCTCCTGCCACATGGCATTTCTGCTCCAGTAGTAGCAATGTTTATTTTGCAAAAGAGGAAAAACTTGCAATTCAAAGAGAAACCAGAGCATCAAAGTTTACTGTGTTATTAGTGTGGTTGCATATTTTAGATTTTGTCTTTCTTGATTTTTTTCATATTAATGAATAAAAAAAGACCATGTCAAAGCATGAAGCTAATTCACCATCATTATTGAAATTTTTAATAGATTTTCAGGATGAAATTTAGACTGTTGTTTTTGTGTAAGTGTTGCCACTAGTCAAATCATAATTATCTTAAATGTTTGTTGTGTTTTAATCTTCTCTATTGCTATATCAAAACACACACTGGGTGGCTTAAACAACAGATTTTCTCACATTTCTGGGGACTAGGAAATTTCAGATCAAGGTTCCAGCAGATTCTGTTCTTGGCAAGGATCCACTTCCTGGGTGTAGATTGTTGCCATCTTCCTGTTTACTCACATGATCTCTTCTCTGAGCTAGCCCAGGGACAGAGAAGTCTAGCTCCTCTTCTTGTAAGGGCACTAATGCGATTACCAAAATACTGTTTTCATGACTTTTCCTAAACCTAGTAACCTCATGACTTTTCCTAAACCTAGTAACCTCCCTCATTGCATTAATTTGGGGGAGGCACAAACATTCAATCTATGATACTGGGCAGTTGCTACATTTCTGTTTTTCAGTTTGCTTCAGTTTGGTTCTGAGTTTCAATCAGTATTTTGCTAACAGAGAGTACCCCATTCAAATAAATTGGGAAACTTTGGATTAAAACAAATCAAATATTTTTCCAGTGAAATTCTTCTGATAGTTTCAATGCGCTTATGTATTGCAAATTACCTATAGCAAGGTTACATATTCATAATCTTCCAAAACTCATTTCAATATTTTTTTTATGCCACACTCAATATGTCCTCAAAGAGTATTTTATTTCTACATTGTAGAATGCTAATATTGATCAGGGAAAAATGTGTTGGTATATGTTTACATATATATGAATGTGAATTTGCATGTATATATGAATTTACATGTATATTAGGACCATCTACAATAAAAAATCATGTTATATAAGTGTGATATATTTAATAGCATCATATATATCATTAACATCAACAAATGCTACTCGGTCCATTTTTTCGGTTTTCAAATTCATTTTTTCAAATAATAAGTTACATCAAAATTTAATGTGAAATTGAAGTAACATCAGGTTCTTTAGTTGCATCATATGTCAATCAGGTGGCAAATAGATGGAACTTCAGCTTCCCATATACCTGCCAGTCTTCCACAATGGCTTTGGTGACTCAGGTTAGCACTTTCTAGAAATGACCCACAACACTGAGAAGAATGCAGTTAGTCTCTTAAGCTTGGGAGGACACGCTTAACACACAAAAGAGGAACTACCTTGATATCCAGTTGGTCTTACTCCTTGCAAGAGATAGTGACTTAAAGTGATTGTTCTTTGTTAAAGAACAAAAGAGCAAAGTTTTAATTTTTATTATTGTTATTTTTTATTTTAAAGATAGAGGTTCCAGACCTTTCCAAATGAGCTGGCATCAGAGATTTTCATATCAGGGACAGAATGAATCCAGTTCTTGGAGTCAAGAGCACAGCATTTAGGATTTAGGTCATTATGTTAGTGATTCAGTTTGGCAAGTCATTCCTTTACTTTAATTAATGACAACAGCACTGAAAGTGGCAATGTTCAGAGTAATAAGTGTCTCATTTGGGTGCTCAATTTTAGGAAGTGAAAAACATATGTAAATTGTCCTCATTAGAAACAAAATTACGCCTTTGTCCTTATCAAGTGCTGTCAAATTATTCAGGCAAAGTTAAAAATGAGTCATATAAGATTCTGTGAAGTCTGTCTCTTGTTCTTTTAATTTAGAATGAAGATGAGTTTAGGGATCTAATTGCTCTTTGTTGCCCAATTATATATACAAGGTAAACTAAACCAAAGACTGTCTCTGCAAGCTCAGCTTCAAGATTAAGCAATGGAAGTCTCCCTCTAGTCCAGGATCATCCTCCTTGGAATACAAGACAATTGATGGCTGTTTTCCTCCTACATACATGGCCCATATCAAAAAGATCAGGAAAAAGAAGTGCTGGTGGGGATGTTGGAGAGAAAGCTCCCTACTTTTGGTAGGAATGCAGATCTGTTCAGTCCCAGTGGAAAAGAGTATGGAAAATTCTCAAAATATTAATAATGGGTATATCATATGATTCCTATTATCCAGCTATTTCCAAACTACTGAAATCATGAAAAAACACTAATTCAAAGGCATATGTTTACTATAAAATAAATACTTCCATGTTTATTGCAACATTATTTGTAATAACCAAGTTATAGAAACAACCTAAATACCCAAGAAAAGAGGAGTGGATCAGGAAATTATCACACACACACACACACACACACACACACACACACACACACACACACACCTAGGTAGCTAACTAAATAAATATGTTTAGAAGAATTAAATACTACTCCCCCCTCCCTTAGAGTCTGCAGTACTTTTATTTTTGCTTTTGTTTTAGACCTCACTTTTAGTTAGAGGACCTACATCTAAAACTGTCTCAACTCTTGTCTACTCAGTGATTCTAGGAACCTAGAAATACATTCTGATACTATTCAAAAGTCCTTTGGGTGCTCTGTTTTTCTCTTACTCTTTTGCATCTGTGAAATAAGTTGACTTCTGTACAGTACTTTAAAGTTGAAAAACTTACATTTTCTTTATGCTGTGTATCGATTAGCGTTTTTCTCCATGTAAATATTCCTGCCACATTATAAACTTCAATATTTGATTTAAAAGATTGATTTGTATTTGAGGTATAGAAAACAAACTTTTTGGTCTACTCAGTGATTCTACGAACTTAGAAATACATTCCAATACTATTGAAAGGTCAGTCCTGCTAGATTCTCAAATCCATGCTCCTATTTAGATATTGTGGATAAGTAGGCATGAAGTTAATGAAATGAAGGCATGAAGTTAAGGAAATCAATTTACATATTGACTAATTATTTTGAAAATATATTGAGCAGATATTATGTATCAGACTTCATACTAGGGTCTGGGCCAGAAAATGAATGAGAGATGTCTCTGCTCGATACAATTTAAGTCTAGTTAAAGTTATATAATGACCCACACTCATTAAATACATGCATCTTTGATCCCTATAATATTTTAAAGAAATAATATTTTGTATCAAAAATACTTGAGATGTTCAAGCATGCAAATGGATTTAGTTGCTCAGAGCTCATAGGGCATATCAAGAAGGACTATGTGCCCCCTAGTCTCCTGCCCAAATCCAGTGACTGGTCAATGACTCATTTATGCAGGACTGGTGCAAAAAGATGCATAGGCCAGTCGGAACTTTTCTAATTGCAGCAAATTAGGAAATGTAAAGAGAAGTGAAAGGAATATCAAAGCTATTTGGTCGGGTTCCAAAATCAGGTTCAAGTTCAAGCAGAAAGAATTAAAGGAGAAGCATAAGAAAATGTGTGAAGATGAAAGGAAAGAACAGAAATGTATGTACTTTGCATTCAAGCTGTAAGTAAAGGTTCTCTACTCTAGCTCCTCTGTGGATTCTACCCCAGTTGTTGGACTTTTCCAGGGTTCCTGTGTCTCTGTATTCATATAGTACATGTCCCCACCATCCCTACCATGACTTTATTACCAGGCATAATTAAAGTGAGTCTCCTTTTCCTCAAACCAGAAGATAACTGAATCAGACTCTTGGAAGATGGAGCACGTTTCCAAATATGGGTTTATATACTTCCTTTGGGTGCTCTGTTTTTTTCTTACTTTTTTTTTTTTTTGTGTGATCTGTGAAATAAGTTGGCTTCTGTACAGTACTCTAAAGTTGAAAAACTTACATTTTCTTAATGCTGTATATCGATTAGTGTTTTTCTTCATGTAAATATTTCTGCCACATTATAAACTTCAATATTTGATTTAAAGGATTGATTTAAATTTGAGGCATAGAAAACAAACTTTTTGGTTTACTTGTGTCCATCTAATAATAACTGCAATGTCATGCTTGCCAAAGCCTCCATTAAAGACACATGCTTTGACTCATTGATTGCAATAGGAAAAAGTAACATTTCCCAGCAGCTGGAGATTTAGTGTTGTTTTTGAAAAGAAAAAAAAAAGGATCTCATCAAAATATTTATATAGTTGAAAACTCTAGGAGGGCCTCAGGACAAGGCAGGGATCTAGAATCCCAAGGAAAGTAGAAATCAGGAATTCTTGAAGTTGGTGTGAGGGGTTCATAGTGAGACCATGGCATAGATGAATGAAAACAGGCATTGAAAGTCACACTTTAAGTAATAAAGTCAGATGGCTGTGATACAAAGAACAGAAGCTACAGGAAAACAAGTGTCAGAGTAAAAATACCATTGATAATTAAAACCTAAACTTTATACTTAAATTCTAAGCAGCCCAATTAAGAGGGAAGTTGATGATGGTTCTCAGTGTAGAACAACCAGTATTCACTTGTTAAAATGAATAATTTTTCTTATCCTTTTGTGTATCACAAAAGCAGCTACCTTAAAATCTCATCTCCACCCTGTACGTTGGTTTTAATTCTCCACTTTAAAAAAAAATTCATTTAAGGGGGGGACTGACTGTCCTTTCCACCACCAAAACTAAGTCTTCAGGTTTTGCTTTGATTTTACAATTATGAAGATGAACGCCCGTTTTGTTCATTTTTAGTGTATGAAACACTGTCTGCTTTGCTTGTATATTTATACTTTTGGACCAACTATATAGAAATTTGTCAGTAAAGCCTCTGTCAAAAGATGGATTAAAAAAATAACTCACAGGATTTTGATAGTGAAATGAGATCATGCCAAAACCAAAACTGGAGGTGGCTTGGTGGGTTGTATAGTACTGTAAGATCCTGAAGCAGGAGGAAGAGATAAGTATGTCCGAAAACATTACTGCTGAGTGAGAAAGAAACAATTCGCTACTCCTTGGTATCAGTTTCCCTAGGCAAAAAGCAGGCTGTGCATAGTCAGCACTGGTTAACTGCCCACTGTCTGGAAGTGTGTATCATTGTGTGATACAACAGCATCCAGAACACACAGGACAACTCAAACTCTTGAGAAGTGGAACTCATATTTCTTCTACCAACATCCACTCATCATGTTAGGGAAATTTGTATAAATTATTGTATTTTATTGAGCATAAAGTTAAAGAAACCATTTTGTCTATTTTTTTCTCTGCAAGCCAAAGAGTGTGGTTTAAGAGAAAAAAATTATTTAAAGATAAATTAAGACATTATATTTTCTAAATATGTCTTAAGTTTTAACATGTTAAATTTGTAAACTTGCTCTCAGCCCAGTAAGAAAAAAAGGCACTTTAAAACCACACATTAGTTATACAGATATTAACCAGAGTGTGTGCAGAAAATTTCCATAAACTAGGTCTCCATACTTTTTCTTCTCAGGGCTTTGTACTCGTTGTTCTTCCCCTGGCTGCTATATTTTGTCTTTCTGATGCTTATCATTCAAATTTGTTTCTTCAGTGAAGATACCAGAGAGTCTGTCATTTTTACAAACCAGGGTTTTACTTTTAGCCTCCTGTTTCCTAGCCAGAAGTCCCTGGTTGCTAGCTACAACAAAACATCATAATTATCTCATTAATATTGGTCCTGGTCTTCCTGTTAATTAGTATTTCTGAGAATTCAAAGGAAGAGAAAAGATAGCTACTAAGAAGGAATAAATTGGTTCTTAAGCAGTAGTTTCAGGAAGCTATGCAGGGGCGAAAGTTTGCCTAATGGTGAAACAATATGGATTTATGTGGAGTTGTAACTCCATGAATCTTATCTAGTTTGGAGGCTTCTAGAAAGCAGAGAGCATGCTTTTAGTCCTATGTTCAGCAGCTTATCTATAGTAGGCTCTCAATTTGCTGATTGTGTCATAGGTAAGCAAAGGTCTGAAATGAATTATTTGTCTTCTTCTCTGAAGTCACTTCTTCTCAGAATGTGTTTCATGTGTGAAAAGCTTTTTGCACTGAATCTGCCATGTAGGCTGTTGTAACTTTGGAGATATATTCTTGGTCTACCTATCATTCAGAGGATATTGCTATTAAAGTTGTGGGTCATAGTATAAAGGAAATGCTTTTTAAATGTTAAAGTACGTTATTTAACAAATTACTTTGTGTGATTATTTAATCATTTTAAAAAGAGCATTTATCTTGGCTTCATGGTTCAATTAATAAAGTTATCTGTGCTTGAGGTGAATGAGAATCTAAAGAAATAATAGTTGTAACTTCCAAATCAAAATCAATTATTTCTGCTCACTATGACTTCAAAATAATTTCTAGAACCGTGACTCTTATATGAGGTCCAAAAAATGTAGATGAAGAAGGATATTCTATTTTATTGAATATATTATTGGCTAGCATGTAGATATTATAATCAATGATGATATTTTTAAATTAGTACAGTGACTTTTGATAGAATATGATTTTTATGTCCTACTCCACTCAGATGACATTATTCCAAGTATCTGTAATGAAACGAAGTTCTTATGAATGGAAGAAACCTAGCTTGTTATTAATAAACTTTTCAGAATTTGCATCACAAAGATACAAATTCTAGAAGTAGTTAAGAGAATAGACTACATAGAAATCTTGTCTAGCAACTATAAATTTTGAAGCAGAAAATGATAAAACAATAGCTTTCTGACATTGACAGGAACGAGATGATTGAGCATACCTTGGAATTCTGAAATGGCATTTTTGATCTGGAAAAAATATTTCATCCTCTCTTGATTTACTAGTTTCATATCCACTATTTTAAAATTTTGAGTTGTTATGTATTTATGGAAAATGCTATAACATAAACAAATTATCACTTTTTTTTCTATTAAACATTGATTCTGAGACCTGATAATTTTGTTTACCAAATGGGAACAAGCAAGTGAGGAATCACTGTCCTTTGATTGTTAGATCATCCCCAATATGCTCTGGTTACAAAAGTGTCCTTTGATAGAGTAGCAGTCCTTGAAGATGAATATCTCAGAAAATCTCTTTGAACAGCCATTTATTTTCCTGAAGAGAAAGTGGACAATGTTATAAGAAAAGGTACCATTCTCTCCACATCCCCTCCAGCACTTGTTGTTACCTGTTTTTTTGGATGTGGGCCATTCTTACTGGTGTAAGGTGGTATCTCATTGTGGTTTTGATTTGTATTTACCTGATTGCTGGTGACATTGAACATTTTATCATGTGCCTGATGGCCATTTGTAGTTCCTCTTTGGAGAAGTATCTTTTTAGTTCTTCTCCCCATTTGTTATCTGCATTTTTTGCTTTGTTTTGTTAAGTTGTATGAGTTGTTTGTGTATCTTTGTTATCAACCCCTTATCACTTGCATGGAGGGCAAAAATTACACCGCTGGTGGGAATATAAACTGGTCCAGCCACTACGGAAAACAGTGTGGAGGACCCTCAGACTAATAAATGGAACTACCATTTGACCCAGCAATTACTCTCTTCGGAATCTACCCAAAGGAGACCTCAGTGCTTGTACAAAGGGACACCTGTGCTCAGATATTTACTGCAGCAATATTTATAATTGCAAGGATAAGTAAACATCCTAAATGTCCCAAAACAGATGACTGAATGAAAAAGATTTGCTATATATACACAATGGAATATTACTCATCAATTAAAAATGACAAATTTGATGATTTTATGGTAACATGGATATACTTAGAAGAAATCGTATTAGAAGAAACAAGTCAGAAAGAAAAAGACAGAAACCAAATTGTTTCACTAATATATGGGATATAGAAAAAAGGAAACAAAAAGCCATGAGCAAAAGTCAAAACAAACTAACAACCAAACTGAAATACACATCTTGGTGTCAGGGAGAGGGAGGGAATGGGGCAACGGTCAGGGAGGGAAAGTTGTGGGTGAACCCTGGGGATTACAAAGATGTGAAATTTATATATAAATAAATATTTTTTTAAAAAGAAAAGGTATCATTTCCGACTTCCCATTGAACCTGTGAATTTTAGCACTAAGGGATGAATGAAAATACAGTGTTTCGAGCTGGAAATGAAAAAAGCTGTTTCTTTTTGCTATCACTCTAATTGGAAGGAAATGGCATGCATTGAAGTCAATTGGGTTTCTACAATAATTATTTGCTACACAAAGCTTCCTGGGGTAGATATAGGTCTGTCCGTTGCTTATTGAAAACCCTATAAGCTATTTCTCTTGTCCATTGTAGTCATTTTTTAGATCAACTAAAGAAAAAATAAAATCTTTTCTGCAGTGTAACATAAGAGAAAAGACATTGATTTCCTGCAAGAATATCTTGATAAATTGATATGTACTTTTTGATTTTCCATGGTGACATTGACTCTTTTTAGGGTCTAGTATCTAAAGAAGAGAAATAAATGAATAGAATGAGTAGAAGAAAAGTCATATCTCTGGTATTTTGAAACTTTATTCTAATTTTTTTATCAACTCTGCAGTTTTTTTGTTTCTCACTGAATTTTTGGGTGTTCATTCAAATTATCTCTTTTGGCATTGTATTAACTCTGTTTTCTCACTTTAGGAAATTTCAATCACTGTCATGATTTCAACTGTGATGAATAATTTATAAACTATCAGGAGTTCCAACAGTTTTTTCTTTTTTTTTTTTTTTGGGAAATTGACTTCAGGGGAAATAGTTGATTCAAGAAAACCACAGTAGATGTTAGTTCAGCGAGCTGGGTGAGCAATGATGGAATTCTCTCTCAATCTATGGTTTAGAAAAGGGTGACCATGTTAGAGATAGAGATGAAAAACACCTCAAATCTACCTCGCCATTAAAATCAGACATTTTGGAGTCATCTAAACTTCATTTTATTTCCTATTTCTCATATCAAGTTTTTCTCTGAATTTTACCACATTTATTATTTTTGTATATTTTCTGTATCTTCAATTGTTTTTCTGTTTGTTAAAGACTTTTATCTTTGAGGCTATCTTTCTTCTTGTCCTTCTTAATGCCATTACAGTCATTTCTTACTTCCAAGAAATACCCAGGTTGATCCCTTCTACCACAAAATTCATATTACCTCCTTCATGCTTGGATTAGGATGGGAATGATGGTGCTACTGACAAAAAGAGGAATGACCAGATTTTTGAGGAACTTGATAAATTTACTTTTTATATATGCTGAAATTTGAAGTTTAGATAGAAGAAATAACAATCCATTGAAAATTCTAAACTACTGATAAAATTTATATGAAAGTGTTTAGTAGAACTAAGTTTATGTGAATTTACCTAAAATAAGAATACAGATTGAGGAGAGGGCCATGTCATCATATAAGTGACATCAGTTTGTTTTGTGCTTAATAAAACTCTGTCCACATGGGCCCACTTCTTTGCTCTCTTCTTTGCCCATTGCTCTCTTCTTTGCTGTCATAGTGGTATGGTTAATGCCAGGACTGCATGAGGTTACAAAGGTAGACTTGAAATCTTCATGAGAATTGATATAAATTGGTAGAAGTATAATGGAAGACAAGTTTGGATTTTTTCCACATGACAGAAGTTTTCCAAATTGTTTTGATACATTTTTAAAGGTACTTCTAGACCCATATGCCAATTTTAATTCTGTAAATGAGTTTTAGGACCCAGTTCCTAGAATCTATTATTTTAAAATCTTAATTTCCCTACTTGAAGTACATGAATAATACTGACTTGGCTGACTATTATCAGGGACTTAATTTGTATTAAACATATGTTACTATAGCATTAACACTTTGAAATGAGACCATTAAATACTAAGAAAAATAAAAGATGATTCATTAAAGATCAAACTTTTCTGATCTAATGAAAGTCTAGTGTTAGTCATTAAGTAAAACTGTGCCATTTAATTCTTAGAACTGCCTCTCAATTTCAAACTAGCTCATTAATCACTTACAGTATTGAAATAAAATGTCTTTATGTTGATGGATGATTGGAGGGATGACATCAACCCAGATTCTCAATATTTCACATATGGGATTTTTAATTTGTCTGAGGGAAAAACATGCAGTTATTTTAATGAATCTTAAATGATTTATCTCAACTGTAATCTGAAAGGTGATGAACATCATAAACTTTTAGACTAGCAGGACCATTATAGGTTATATAATATTCTATTCCCATGCTTTTATCAATGAAAAAAATGAGGCAAGTTCACTTCATCGGAAGCATATCAGGAACTTTTACCAATTCTCAGCCCAGAAAGATTCTCACCATGTCATGTTGGACTGGGGTTATCTCTTCTTAAACATCAAAGGGAGTACAACCAATCTTTGACTTAGGAAGACTAGAATGACTTTATAATTAAATGTTTCAAGCTATAAGGTTAAGTAGTAGTTCCTATAAATAATGTGATTATTACTTTTTGTGTCCATGTGCTTTGTCTCTGCATAATTGGATGTGAACATGGTTCACAACGGCTCAGACCCTGTTCTTTGTAAATGTTATGCAACAGCTGTACAGGATCACCCTGACTCTTGAAAGTTTATAAAGTAAGCAAACTACCAAAATAGCATTAACTTTATTTGAGTTTATGAGAATTTTTTGAACTAATTGTATATTTTGACTAAGATTAGTAACATTTCATAGTTTGGATTTCTGAGCTATTTTTATAATCACTATTATGAATGGTGGTGTCCTCTCTGTGGCCCATTAATAATGAGATTATGGTAAATTATCTGATATGTCCCATTTAATTCAATACTCCTGTGGACTTCCTCAAGAATGCACCGAAAATGCTGGAGGATGCATTACAGTGTGCTTTCAAATGTCTGTAGCTGACAGTAGACTTCCAGCTCAGTAGACTTCATGGAATAGTCTATAAGATAGGTATTTATCATGTAGATGCCATGACTAGAGCTAGCACTCATTATATCATGACCTGATAAACTTGAAAAGGGTTTCTTGTACCAAAAGAAAGCACTGTCAAGTTGTAGTGGATATTGTCCTGCATAGACCTAGAGCCCTTAAATGGAGTCCATCAAGAGTCCTATCAGCAGACACATTTCAGTTATCAATCCTTTCAAATGAAATTGGGTGGAGAAAGAGAGACCTTTTTAACTATAACCAATAACTGAAAAATCCTCTATCTTGCATTTTCACAAACCACTTACTATTGTAATGCAAATTCCAGCAACCAGCTTCTCTCAGCTCTGTCACAGCCCACTACAGAAAGAAAAAAAAATGTTAGACTTGCATTTTGAACTCATAGATGCTTGGCCTCGAATGTAACTTTTACAACTCCTGTAGCCTAAAGACATTCAGTATTGAGGGTTTTACTATTATTTTCAAAGCCAAAAGAAATTCTTAAACTAAAAAGAACTATTTCTCACAAAGTGTTTACCTAATTACTAAATACAAAATAAATATGTAAGAAAACCCCAATAATTTTAACATAGTCCAAAGCTTCAGTCTCTTAGGCCTGATCATCTCATCAATGTCCAATCAATTAGAGTTAATCAGCACGTGCTCCAAACAAGCATCTTTCCTTCTCTTGATGCCACATGGCCTGGCCTAACTATCACCAACAGGCTTAAGCCTCCCTTCTAGGCCAAAGGTCGTTTTCTGCAGGTGCAAGCTTGCCTCTGACCAGTCAGAGGGTGACAAGCTCATTTGATTGGTTTTCCGACAGAGACCAGCCAACCAGAAGATGACCATTAGGCACCAGACCACCGCAAAGGCCGCCAGGACCTAAAAACTGAGGGCGTCCAGTCTCCATGTTCTGATGGGACCTCTTATGCGATGGATCAGGTTGAAGGTGGACCCTAGCTTAAGTTAGTTAATAAAGCTTTACTTGTTCTTGCATTGTGTGTGAGTGGAGGGTATTTATTCGGAAACCCGTGACGCAGATTTAACGCTACTTGGGGTGCTCCATCCGAGCAAGTACACAAACCTGCTTCTGTCTCTTCCTTGCTGTGTTCTCTTCACTGCAGGTGGTAGAAACTCCAAAGAACAGGAACCAATAGCAGGTTCATCAAGGCTTCCTCCTCATGGCGTCTCCAACAGGCTTGAGTCTAAAGCTAGACTGCCTGCCTCGGCCTCACAGCCTGCACTCTCATTATCCTTCTCCCCAGAATACTAACCCCCAAATCGGTTGCTCCCCAAAATGGCTGGTCTCTTTCTTTTTCCCAACTCTTCTTATATATTCCTTTATTTCTTTTTCCCACTCTTTGGGAGCCAGTTTGTAACTTATCTCACATTACAACAATACAGAGGAAAAAACTGTTTCCTTTCTCCTCCCCAGCCTCTGCCCCCTCAACCCCCCATCTTTTTGAAAAGAATTTTTAATTAAATCCATTCTTAAGTCTAGCACGTCCTTCTTAAAATTTGCAATCCTTAAGCAATGGCACCCAGGGGTTAGGTGCCCCCTATCACAAAGATTACCTAGTAGTTATAGACAACCACTTGCCCAAAGTCACACTCTCTCAGATGACCCAAGTCCAATATTGATGCAGTAAGACAATGTGGTTATATTAATTCAATTCAGAGCAACTCTAAAGATTAATTCTAGTTCCAAAAATTTCCAGGGTAATGGCCACCCTTTTTTGGGGGGCAGAGGGAAGGTGGTAGTCATGGACGGACTTACTATAGGTTGACTTTCCTTTTTGCCTATTTCTACTGCCATTATTTCCTTTCCCTGAATATTGTTCCCAAAAGTGATCCTAGATAAACATCTTGCAAATAAAATTTTATCTCACATTTTCCTTCTTAGGAATTCTATCTGGGACATAAGCATTTGCTGTTTTCCATTAGCTGAAATGTATTGATCAACATCACTATCAATTATATTGCTAGGCAATGCTATATATAGAAATGCACACTTAAAATATAAACCTATTTTTCAGAACAATGACAGGTAGTGCAGAATGAAGAAGGGTGGAAAAAATAAGTACCAGCCTCTGTGTTTTAGTAAAGCTTGTCTCCTTATTATACCAGGTGTCAGTATATAGCTGGTTACAGGCTTACTTCAGGTTCGAGAAAGTCTACATAGGAATGAATGGAGGAAATTTCTGTAATTTTTGTTACAGCTTGGAAATTTCTGTTACAGCATGACTGCAGGTATGTCAAGTGGGATAGTGATCTGCTAGTTAGGTTCTATCTGACATTGACACAGTGTATACTAACACTTTGGAACTTAGTTATTTAACATTTAGTATTGGGAACTATGTATGTATATACAGAGCCTCTAACAGAGAAAGCTTAACCATATTATTATTAAATTTACTCACAGAATAGATTAGTAATAGCAATAATGTATTGAGCACATTATTTGATTTTTATAATTTTATGCTTTTAATGTCTCTATATAAATATTATTTAACGCCATAATTTTCTGTAATTTTAGATATTCTTATTTTACACATGAGAAAAGAAGAGAATAAAAAACTAACATTTTCCTAATGTCACCTTTTTAAAATGGTAAAGGTATTATAGGATTTAAACACTTTCTTTCTGACCTCACTCACCAGATTTACAGGTGTTAACTGTTCTGGTAATTTTTAAGAAGCCTGCAGAGCTGATAAGTGACTTTGCTATTGCTATTTTTTCCTTCTGCAGATGTAAGGCTGAGGAAGATAAATTCCAGGAATTGTTTCAGTTTACAATGCAGGGCAGCAGATCATCTAGAATTGGTGTTGTTCTTGCCTTCTCACTTTGTCCTTGGAAAGAAGGAGATGTCTGGAACGTTTTTTTGAGCTCAGTGTTGTTGGGAATAGCAGAGGGTGGTGATCATACACCACCTCTCCCTGCTGGGAGCATATTGACTGCTACTCAGTGTTAATGTTCTTTCTGAGAATTTCCTTCATGCTTTGTAATTTCAGCCCCTCAGCAGTTCACACGTTTTTTTTTATTTTTTATTTTTAAAATTTTTTATTTTTGCATATTTTACAATATATGA